>CAUYQU010100069.1:0-27275 GCA_963574635.1 Cheracebus regulus
AGGGGAGAATCACACACTGCAGTCAGTAGTTGGGGGCTAGGAGAGGGACAGCGGGGGTGAGGAGGGTGGGGAGGGATAAGGAGGAGAGAAATACAAGATATAGGTGCTGGGAGGATGAAGGCAGCAAACCACCTTGCCATGTATGTACCTATGCAATGATCCTGCATGATCTGCACATGTACCCCAGAACCTAAATTACAATTAAAAAAAAAAAAAAAGAAATGTCAACAAATTCAAAACATCAGTTTTTTTTTCTTGACCATAAGACAGTGAAAAAAGAAATTTCTTTTAAAAGTTAAAAAACTTTAAGCCCAACAAGTTGGGAATCAAAACACACCATAAACACACCAAAAGTGCTAAAGCGTACACATGGAAACAAAGCCTGGAAGGACCCATTCCCAAAATGGTTAGCTCTGGGTGGTGAGGTTGTGAGTAATTTTTAGTTTTTCTTACGTTCTTTCTTATATACTTTATTATGATTATCCAGTATCTCCTATATCCTCTAAATAATGAGTAATTTCCACAGTAAATCAATTGGCAGTGAGTGCTACTTGTTTTTGTTGTTGTTGTTGTTTTTTGTTTTTTAATGTGGAGGCGTGGGGAAGTGGGTTAATGATACCATATTTTTGTACCAGCTAAATCAGGGGTTGGCTGAGTCCCTGGGAGATTTAAGTTGTTCTCAGATTCTCATTAATCCTGGAGCATGCTCACACTCAAACGACAACCGCTAAAACTTGCTTCTCAACTAAGAGCTGAAAACTCACAACTCTGCTATTAATTTTTGTTGGACTATCTCAATGTGTATATGTGGTACAGGCTATGCCATCTGGCTGACTTGGCTTCAAATCCTGGCCTCCATCCTTATTGGTCGTATGATATGAACTCGAGTGCATGCTTTTAGGCTCTCAACCCTCTACTTTTCTATGTGTATGTGTGGAAACAAAAATGTCTCTTTCATTGGAAATTTTGAAGGCTTTAGTGGAAAAGTATATAAAAAGTTCTTGACGTAGTGCAGGGATGTGCTGATGCACTCAGTAAATGGTAGATATTTTATTCACGCATGAATATTAATTATGTTTTAATTCTCACTATGCAGCCATAAAAAAGAACAAGATCATGTCCTTTGCAGGGGCATGGTTTGTGCTGGGGACATTATCTTTAGCAAACTAAGGCAAAGAACAGAAAACCAGATACCACATGTTCTCACTTATAAGTGGGAGTTAAATGATGAGAGCACATGGACACATAGAGGGGAACAATACATACTGGGGCCTGTCGGAGGGTGAAAGGTGGGAGGAGGAAGAGGATCAGGAAAAATAACTAAGGGGTACTAGGCTTAATACCCGGGTGATGAAATAATGGATACAACAAACCCCCATGACTCACGTCTGCCTATGTAACAAACCTGAACTTCCTGAACTTGTACCCCGAACTTAAAATGAAAGTTAAAGAAAGACATATTAATTCTCCTATCAATGTTTATATCAATATGCTAGGATATGTTAATTTCCAATGTTTTAAAACTATTTATGTAATTATAAGATATCATATTGATTCTAAATTAACAATGACTAGCCTCTCATGATTTTCTCTTAAGGTTCGCTGCCCAGTAATGATCATTTCTTTTTACACTAGATTGTGCTTAAGAGTTACTAAGATAATTATTGTCATTGTATAATTTATATTGTATTTTACAAAATGTTTTATATACCTATCATCACTTACTCTCTTCCTTTCCAAAAAAAAAAAAAACTGTTTGAAAAGGCGTAATAATTACACTTATTCTCCAGAGAGGTGTGGTTTTTATTCTGGATCTGGTCTTTTGATGCCTCTGAAGACAGTGCCAAGCCTTGTCTGGGTCTCAGCAAGACACCATAATGCTAGGAGGACTAGCAAAGGCTCATGGCTGAGCCCAAATCCTCTTCTCTTATAATTGAGAATACTGTTCTGTCTAAATATAAAACCGAAAAAAAAAAAAAGAGAGAGAGAGAGCGCTCTGGAGAACAAAGTTTTGAGGATAGACAGCAAAGAGCAGTCTGCCAAATTACAGCACCTTATATTTCTTTAATGCAGTCAACTCTCTCTCTCCCACCAGAAAAGATCATAGCCATTAATATTTTTATTTTTCTACCAATTCTGTAAGATTACAAATTTGATTATACAGATGAGGTTACTGAGTTTCCAGAGACATTAGGAAATCGGTCAGAAGTCTTGCAGTAGATTCAGACCTAGAGGTCTCTTCTCGCAGTTGCAAAACCAAATTGACCACATGATCCCCCAGAGAAATGTACAACCCAGAGAAAACACAATCTTTTCAGATAGGCAGATGCCTGCCATTTAATCCATTTCTTCTCTTAACATAATAGTCCGTCTGCAGCCAGGCGCGGTGGCTCACGCCTGTAATCCCAGCACTTTGGGAGGCCGAGGCGGGCAGATCACGAGGTCAAGAGATCGAGACCATCCTGGCCAACATGGTGAAACCCCATCTCTACTAAAAATACAAAATTAGCTGGGCCTGGTGGCGTGCACCTGTAGTCCCAGGTACTCAGGAGGCTGAGGCAGGAGAATTGCTTGAACCCGGGAGGCGGAAGTTGCAGTAAGGTGACATTGCACCACTCCACTCCAGCCTGGCGACAGAGTGAGACTCTGTCTCAAAAAAAAAAAACTTAAAGCTTTTTTTTTTTTTTAATCTTACATGGTAGCCATTTGCAATGGCTTCAAGATTGAAAGAACTAGATTAGAAGGAGAAATGGAAATTCAGCAAGTGTAACTCAGGATTGGCTGGGAGAGGAGGACAGAATGAGGCAGAGAGACAGCAAAGGAAGCCCTAGCTTAGCAAAAATGCAACCTTTACAGAGGACTGTGTTCTTTTTTTTTTTTTTTTTTTTTTTTTTTTTTACATAGAGGCAGGTTTCACCATCTTGGCCAGGCTGGTCTGGAACTCCTGACCTCGTGATCCACCCTCCTCGGCCTCCCAAAGTGCTGGGATTACAGGTGTGAGCCACCACGCCAGGCCTGGACTGTGTTCTTAACACATGGATTAGAACCTGACGCTACAGGATGGCCCAGAGACAGAAAGTATTGTCAAGTGTCCCATTCAGTTGTTTCAAAACCTGTGTCTAATAGTAGAGCCAGGATTATTTTCTAACAGGTAAAGCATTGTTAATATACCTACATTTAGATATATGTATGTGCATATGTTTGTATATGATATGTAACGTATATGTAGTATGAGAGAGTTCTAGATTTATCTTTGAAGATGCTCTTTGCAAGGGTATATATGATATGCTACGGTAAAACTGAGGGGAAAACTGGAGATACTTAACCAAAAGAAAATATTTAAATACATTGAAAATGGGATTTAATATGCACATTAAATACAGTGTTTTCAGAGAATCGTGAGATGCAAAGATATTTACAATGCAAGAAGGAGGTTTCAAAATTGCATGTGATACAATCCCAATTCTTGAGAAATTGTAGGGTAGGTACCTTTTCATATTCATGTTCAGGCATATGAACCAGAAGAAAAAAGGCAAAATATTAGCAAGTGTTGCTTATCTCTGCAGACTTGAATTCCTATTAATTTGGCTTTTCATCCTGAAACTTTTATATGTTCTTCAAATTTTCTATAATGAATATGCACTTGTTTTATAGTTTAAAAAGGCAATATATGCTTTAATAGTATAGTATATATCACAAGCTTAACTTAAGCTCTCTAAAGAACTTAAGGTTATATTCAAGAACCACAGCCCTATGGAATGAAGATTCTCCTTTCAATTTTGGAAGCACTTCTTTGCCTCATAAAATATGCCCTTTCTTCCAAACTGTAATTCCCCTTGATAGCTAATTTTGTTTGTTTGTGTTTTGAGACAGAGTCTCACTCTGTTGCCCAGGCTGGAGTGCAGTGGCGCAATCTTGGTTCGCTGCAACTTCTGCCTCCCAGGTTCAAGTGATTCTCCTGCCTCAACCTCCCGAGTAGCTGGGACTACAGGCGCCTGCCACCACGTCTGGCACCATGCTGGCCAGGGTGGTCTTGAACTCCTGACCTCAAATGATCCACATGCCTCGGCCTCCCAAAGTGCTGGGATTACAGGCTTGAGCCACCGCACCTGGCCTATAACTAATTCTTATTCAGCTACTTCATGGATGCCCATGGTTAACCTCATTAATCTTATTATGATAATTTATTAGGGCTAAAAGGGTCTTAGACCACCATAGTTACCCTCAAGGTGAATATAATGATGTCTCTCTTACAGGGATGGGAAGCTAAGGTACAGAAAGGGTTAATGACCTGCCCAAATTTACACATGGAGCGTGGTGAAGCAGGACTTGAACTCAGGTCTCCTGGCACCAGTTCTATGGCCTCTCTCAATGAACGAGCAAACACAAAAAGGCGTAAATCTGAGTCCCTTTGTCTCAGGCATCTCTGCAGCAATAGCTTTCAAGGAACGTGGGTCAAATGGCAGGTCCTTTTTCTGGAGGCCCCGCCCGCTGTCCCAGGCGTGTGCGCATGCTGTCTGCTTAATTCACTCATGGCTCGGTGCCACGGAATACATAAACAAGTGGGGAAAACCTCGGAGAGGAATCTTGGTGCCCAAATGGAGCAATTTGTCTTCTGAAATTATTGTTTGAAATTGTTTATGTCAGTTGCCGAGTTTCTGTTCTGTGCTTCAGGGACCTGTTTGTGATGGGAGAAAAAGTTCCCCGCAGCTGAACAGCATGCTGGTTGAACAGTTCTAGTGACAGCGTTGCCTGCTGCTTCCCAGTCTTCCCTGACTTAGAGAGGGGTTTGATGAGGTTCCCTACACCCCAACAGAGCACCCTAGGAACTATACGATGCTCACTGTTTGCTAGGCATTGCTCTATGCCTGCTGTGTGTGCTAATGTAATCCTCACAGCAATCCGGTAGGGAGGTACTGCTGTAGCACTCCTCCAATCCATAGAAGAAGAAACCAAAGCTCCCAGCACTTAAGGAACTGTCACAAAATCCCATGGCTTGTAAATGGAAAAGCTGGGACTTGAACTCATGCTCCTTTGGCGTCTAAGTCCATGCTTGTGACTACTACCCTGTACTGCTTCTCAAAAGCACTCAAACCAGTTCAGAGCTGACTTGAGCCATTTGACTTTGCCATCCTGTCCTCCCAGGTAGCATGTAAGTTGGGAATTCTGTCCTCTTAGTGACATTGTAAGCCCCAAGGCATTTCCACTTGAGGTTTTCGTTCCCTATCCCTCTTAGTGTCTTGAGTTATTTTAACATGAAAGCCTTAAGCTCACAAACCTGGCAGCTTTGTGAGTGAGGGAGAATTCCTTTTGAGGCATGAATTAGTCTTCTTCAAATGTTTTGACAAACTGAGAGTGTGGTGCTTAGGGAGAGAATAGCTTCACAGGGTTCGTGTGAACAGACATCTTTCTAAAACAACTTGAGCTGGTGCATGAGGCTCAATCATTGAAATCACTGCCTGGTAACTCTGAGACCGAGCATTTTGGCTTTCAGTATTCTCTTGGTTTTGACCCGGCAAATGCCCAGCACTAGATGCTGGCCTGAATTCATGTCTCTTAATCTCCCTAAAGGAAGCAGAGTTGGAACATCCCTTAGGATGAAGAAAGAACAGTGTGTGCCTGGGCTCAGCTCTCTTGCTTGAGTGCTCTCCTCCAAGGGTCACTGAGGCCAGCCCAGCATTCCCAGAGCTCGCTTTGTTCCTTGAGACCATCTTATAATTGAGAAAACTGCTCAGTGACCTGATCATCATCTTCACCTCCTCCTTTCTGAGTACTCCCTGTAGTAGATGGGCGGACAGCTGGACCTATGATAATCTTATGAATACAATATACAAAGCATGCAGGGTAACATTTGGCTAGGGAACAGTTATTATTGGTACCTGGAATCAGAAGGCAAGGAACAGAGTGTGCTCAGGCATTAGCAGTCCACACAAAAAATAATCCCTGGCTCTCAGCCTCGTTTGGGAAACATGGCCAGGATTGGAGCAAGACCGATGCAGATAACCAGGTCTCTCATTTCACTTTCCACCAGCATTCTGTCAGCCACCCTCTTCTCTTTACCGGGAAATTAGATGCTTCTGTACCCCAAGGAGGAACATGTCAGACCCACAGGTGGCACAGGCCACTGGCGAGAACGTGGCTTTGTCCTAGAGTCTGATAATGCCAGGCAATAGAAAGAACTTGGTGGATGAACCACTCATAGGAAGAGAAGAGGAGACTTGTATCTATATGTGCCACACAGTATCAGGTACCAGCTATGGAAGTGACCCGAAACCTCTGATGGTGGTCCTGCTTGCTACTTTCCAGGAAGTCATCCATTCATCAGCCAACAGCTTTCCCAGAGATGTATGCCTGGTAGTGTCCTTGAAGGCAATAATGTCAAGGTCAAAGATTACATATGAAGGTGCATCCAGCTAAACCTAGGATAGAATTCAACAGTAAAGGGAAGGTAAAGGACTCAATTATAAACAGGTACCACTGCCCTTTCCACGGAGAGAGTTTCCAGTGGGCTCCTGCTCCATTGCATCCAGGGCTTGTGATCTTGACCTGGCACTGTATGGAGAGGATGCAACAGAAAAAGCTGTCCAAGCTGCTGCGCACCACCTGCTTTACCCAGGTCCTGAGTATGATAACTGCCACGTGCTTTCCATCAGGAGTGTCCATGTTACTCACTTTTACAAACACCTGCATCCACATGCCCAGAAGTCTTTGCATGGTAGAACAGGATTTAAAAGTCGATCTCAAAGCTTTACCTGGTTGTGCTGACAGCTCTCTGCCACCACAGGATGCCTCTCTTCAACAATTATCATGTGGAACCTCTTTGCAAATAATAGAGAATCAAACACTAGAAGCTCTGAAAAAGCTTTAGCAAAAAGGAACACTTATTATTATAAACATACTGGGGTGTCTCATAAAACTCAACGACAGGAATGTGTTTGTGACTTGGGTGGAAATTCGCTGGAACGGGGGATCTGAACACTCTCTGGCTCTCTTCTGTGCTCCATCTTCTCCTTCAATATCGACAGGCTTTGTTTCTCAATTTGCATGGTTCAAATGGCCACCTCCGACTGCTTTGAATTTTCTCTCTCAGTCCCATTTCTAAAATTCCTAGGGAAAAGCTCAGTCTGGCTGGGGTGATGCCCATCCTCAGAACAAAAACTGGGACTGGGAAGAGAGACAAAAACCACGTGGATAGCAGAGGAGAAAAGCATTTCCTATTAAACCCAGTGGAAAACCATTTCAGAAGAGAATAAAAGGCAAGCATCACTGGCTTCCCATCCTTTCTTTCATTTGTCACTGCCACCAACAACTTTACTGCCACCAGCACCTCTCTCTCTTGCTCTTCCTCTCTCCCCGTCCCTCTCTCTCCCTTTCTCTCTTTCTTTCTCCCTCCTTCCCTCTGTCTCTCCTTCTCTTCCTTATCAGGCCTGTCAAGTCTTTTGGGAATGAAAATTACACACACACACATATATAGACACACACACACACAGTTGTTAAGTAGAACTGGAAAGAGACAAATTAAATACTGTGGGCCTGACAACTCCATATTTATTTGTTTAAGCTTCCTGGGAGAAAAGGCCAGAAAAGCCCTCCCTAATTCCCAAACTACATGAAGCTCCTGACATGACACTCCCCAAATTGAAATTATTTAACATCTTTCTCTCTCCCTAGATGGTAAACTTTACATAGGCAGAACTTGCAGCAGTCTAATTCACAGCTGAATCCCTCACGTCTAAGACAGTGTTTGGACATACAGTAGGTGATCAATAAATATTGAATGAATGAAATGAATGAATGGACAAATGATGTTAGCATGTTCACCTTAGTGGCCAGTTCCCAGATGAAGGCATTACTTCAAAGGCTCCTGGCAGCCCTACCAATTTTGCTACCAATAATCATAGTAATAGTACTTGGGTTTTTTTTACAAGTCTGACCAAAGAGGGTGTCATATAGGTAAGTCTAATTCACATCTATCTCTTTCTCTCTCTCATTCTCTCTGTCTCTATCTTTCATTAATTTATCATCAAGACATAGCAATTCTTTTTTTTTTTTTTGCCAATTGTTTCTCAAATCCGCCCTCTTTTTTTTTTATTATTATTCCCAAGTGGACTTTCTTGCCTTATCCATGGATCATGACGAGTCTCCAAACCAATCCCGTCTCTTCCCATCACCCCAGCATCAGATGAGTCCTCCTAAAATGTCAATATTACCAAATTACTCTACTGCTCAAAAAAAAAAAATGCCATCGTAGCCCTCTTTCTACAGGATAAAGTGCAATGTAGCATCCATGGCACCCTGCATCTGAATTCCCAACTCCTGTTACAGTGTCTCCCTTACCACTCCCAAACAGGAAGCGTTTCCTGGAACCAAGGAGTGTCCAGAGGAACACTACACATTTTATGGAGCCCAGTGCACGATGACAGTGCAGGGTCCCTTGTTCAAAAATGATTAAGAATTTCACAGTGGTGATAGCACCTCGTTAAACCAAGCACAGGGTTCTTCTAAAAATAGGGCTTTTTCTTTTCTTTTTTCTTTTTTTCTTTCTTTCTTTTTATTTTGAGACAGCGTTTCACTCTTGTTGCCCAGGCTGGAGTGCAATGGCGTCATCTTGGCTCACTGCAATCTCTGCCTCCTGGGTTCAAGTGATTCTCCTGCCTCAGCCTCCTGAGTAGCTGGGATTACAGGCGTGTGCCACCACACCCAGCTAATTTTTGTATTTTTACCAGAGACCAGGTTTCATCATGTTGGCCAGGATGGTCTCAATCTCCTGACCTCATGATCCGCCCACCTAAGCCTCCCAAAGTGCTGAGGTTATAGGCATGAGCCACTGCACCTGGCCAAAATAGGGCTCTTTCACAGCACAAGTCATATGCTTACGAAGCCAGCCCTGGGTAGGAAGTGCCATGTTTATTTCAGATTTAAGATTTTATTCATTCTGGGCCAGGCATAGTGGCTGTAATCCCAGCACTTTGGGAGGGTGAGTCAGGTGGATAACTTGAGGCCAGGAGTTCAAGACCAGCCTGGCCAACATGGCAAAACCCTGTCTCCACTAAACACAAAACATATTAGCCAGGCATGGTGGCATATGCCTACAATGCCAGCTACTCGGGAGGCCAAGGTACAAAAATTACTTGAACCCAGGAGGCAGAGATAGGTTGGCAGTGAGCCGAGATCACACTAGTGCACTCCAGCCTGGGTGACAGAGTAAGACCCTGTCTCCAAAAAAAAAAAAAAAAAAAAAAAAAAAGCAGGCAAAGTTGGGTGGGCATGCTGACTCATGCCTGTAATCCCAGCACTTTGGGAGGCTGAGATGGGTGAGTCACTTGAGGTCAGGATTTCCAGACCAGCCTGAGCAACAGGGTAAAACCCCGTCTGCACTAAAAATACAAACAATTAATCAGCCATGGTGGCATCTGTAATCCCAGCTACTCAGGAGGCCGAGGCAGGAGAATCACTTGAAACCAAGAGACGGAGGCTGCAGTGAGCTGAGATCACGCCACTGCCCTCCAGCCTGGGAGCAGATTGAGACTGGCTCAAAAGGAAAAATGGTTTTATTTATTTTATTTTATTTTATTGGTCAAGGATTCCCCTGCATCTTACCCATATATTTCTCACTTGAAAAGTTAAACATTCAGTTTTTCTGCCCTTTGGTAGCCTTCTACACATATGGATTATTTAATAAGATGTTGCCTAACACTTTATTTAGTTAACTCAAATGCATGTATCTTTTTCTCTATCAGAGTAGATATGCCTTAAATTGCTTTGTATAATTCTCAGTGTCTAAAGGTACCTCAACAAATAGCCAGGAATTGTTCAATACTTTATGAGCACTTGAATTCGTAGCTACACATACAAATGCATGAGCACCGGGCTGGCCTGATCATCCTAAAGACTACTGAAGTAACCATAAAAGTCATAGCTGTTTGGCCGGGCAAGGTGGCTCACACCTGTAATCCCAGCACTTTGGGAGGCCGAGGCGGGCAGATCGTGAGGTCAGGAGATCAAGACCATCCTGGCCAACATGGTAAAACCCCATCTCTACTAAAAATACAAAAAATTAGCTTGGTGTGGTGGCGGGCACCTGTAGTCCCAGCTACTCGGGAGGCTGAGGCACGGGAATCACTTGAACAGGGAGGTGGAGGTTACAGTGAGTCAAGATTGCACCACTGCACTCCAGCGTGGTGACAGAACAAGACTCCGTCTCAAAAACAAAAACAAAAGCAAAGGAATAGCTATTCCAGGCGACATTTCCCTCTAAAGGGTCACTTTGGGACCCCACACTTCACCCTTCACTTCTTAGAGCCCTTGGTGAGATATGCTTTACAGTCTTGCAGCATTTTCCTGTCATTTGAATGTAACACTGTCATTTGAATGTAACGCTAAGAACTATAACAAGAAATACTATAATCTCATGGGAAAAACTTGAGATTAAGAGGAATCTCAGAGCCCTGAATTTGGAGACTTACAAAGACAGACCTTGGTCAAAAATGAAGCCAAGTGTCATGAAATGTTAGCCCCGCTAAGGAGCCTTTGACATCATCAACTCATCTCTCTTGCTTTACAGAGGAAACTGAAGCTGCAAAGGTGAAGTGTCTTGGCCAAGGTCACGTGGCTATTTAGTGGGAGGAACAAGGGCTCTTCTCCCAAGCTCTTGTGGGACTTTCAAGACATCCTGCTGATATAATGGGGCAGACAGAACTTTGGGTGACCTTCTAGTCAACACCTGTAGGTATTTCACCTGTGTGCAAAGCAGAATTGAATGTAGGCCCAGTTTCCTTTTTAAGACACTCCGATTTTTCTCAAAATTTTGGAATTTGGCATCTAACTGTATAACACTCAAATCATAAAGAAGGTTTCCATTTAGACATAGGGCTTATCGTATCTGCAGGCCATGCACACAGTCTAGAGCCGTGGGAGTACAAGCAGCATCATGGGTCTGTTGAAAAGGTAGCTCTCCTAGGTGCCAAGGGCACTGGTTGCTAGGCAGGGTGCAGAAGATTCTAAGAGCCGAGAGTCCATTGTAAGAAAAAGTGCTGCAGAAGTGGTGAAAACTCACCACCATCTGCTGATGGAAAAGAAAGACTTCCCTCTGCTGCTGTTGCTAAGGGAGCTGGCTCTCTCCTGGATTTGAGAGCTTTCCAGTGCTCTCTGGAGCCTTCAGCATCCTGCAAGGAAGCTTCGAAGGACCCAGATGGGGTGGGAGAACAGAGTCATGTTGGTGTAATGGCACCATAATTCCACCCCCGCTCTTTGCTCCTGAATAAAATCGCTCATCTATTCCCAAGCAATATCTCTTAGGAGGTTTGAGATTTTTAGAACTAAATCATAAAAATAACATATGGAAGTTGGAAGGCGTTTAGGGGACCATGCAACCCGATGATTTTTAAACTCTGCTCCACAGAGTTTTAACGTTTTGTGAAAGGTTTTGCTTTTGCTCTTCACCTCCATGCTACTTTGTTTCTTTCCATGTAAGATTGCTAGTTAAAAAACACTTACACTTGTAGGCATATGTTTTTAAAAGTTTGAAACCACCTAATTCTAACCTAGTCCTTCCCTTCATGGGTAAGGAGTTTGGAGCCCAGAGAGATGAATTTCTTGCATTATTATTATTTTGATGTGTTGCTAGAAACAGACATGTGGGTTTACTCAGTAAAATCTGGGGAGTTATTTTCACTTTCCCACATAGTCAAGGCAGAGCCATTCCCAGAGGGACTAGAATTTGTGGAGAATTTAGAAGACATAGAGAAAGGTGGCTTTGTGGGTGAGGGATGTATGGCTGGTACAATGAGACCTCATCTTTTATTTCTTTTTATTAGTCACTCTTTTGAAATAAATTTATGTTTTTTCTTCCCCCAAAGGATAACTTATTATATACTAAACAGAAACCATTTTATGATATTGTTAAAAGTTTAAATACAAATTAATTTATGTTTGAAAAAATTATCTGGTCAAACCATGTATTCTGATGGTTTTTTTTTTTTTTTTTTTTTGGAAAATATTACCATTCTTAGAGTCTGAAGAGGTTGCAGCAAGCAGGGGGCACAAGTAGGTCAAGCAAGGCCAGGGGGAATTTATTTAAGATAAATGGAATAGTTGGGTAGACAAAAACCAAACAGTAGAGTGGAGAGGAGGTAGAAAGAAAATCAGTCACATTTGAGTAATACAGTGGTGTTAAGGAAGCAGTGTATCCATGGCAACACGGGAGAAGAAATGGGTAAGGATGATGCTCTTAGCAAGAATGACTTATTTGGGTAGATGAAACAGAAGCTTAACACAAAGATTCCAGTAACTTCCTTCAATGAAGATCCATCCTTCCTTCCTTCCTATTTCCTTCCTTCCTTTCTTTTCTTCCTTCCTTCCTTTTCTTCCTTCCTTCCTTCCTTCCTCCCTTCCTTCCTTCCTTCTTTCCTTCCATCTCCTTCCTTCCTTCCTTTCTTCCCTTGCTCCCTCCTTCCCTCTCTCTCTCTTCTCTCTCTTTCTTTTGTTTATTTCTTCAGGATCATTTACTTCTTGGGTCCTGGATGGCAGCCCATGATGGGGACAAAAGTATTGCCTTATAAATCAGAGTTCTGCTAGGCCTCTTGGACTATTTCTTGTTTTTCTTCTGGAGCAAGACCTAGTGTCCCCCTGCTTTAACACATCTTTCATTTTCTATTAAATACATGTGAATTAATCAGTCATCATTGGAAGAGATATTCACTCCCATGCATGCATGCACACACAGACACACACACACACACACACACACACAAATACATTGTTCTTACAATTAAAAAATAAATTCCGTTTTCTATTTGCACTATCTTTTCACTTCTTCTTTCTTCCCTGTCCCCTATCCTTGCTTTCTCTTCTTTTGTCTGCTCCCTCTTTCCCTAAAATCCTCAGAACGTTTAAGAATTGACTCACACTCAAATTTAATCAGATTAAACTTCTCTCATCTGCTGCATATAAACATTTACAGGAATGCATAGCACTGCTATCATAATCTCATGTATTGCTTCTGTTGCTGGTGTAGGTATAAGACACTTGTTAATTTTTGGTCTCTTGAAATCTTGGAATTGCTTGAAAATAATCCTGAAGCCTTGGTTTGGAGAATTAGACTCCCACATCCTATAAAGTATATATTTTGTCAGGTGTAAACCTAGTCTGACACCAAACAAAACCAAACATTTAGGTCAGGATACAAAGAAAAAGTAGACACAGATTTGATGTTATATAAGCATATATTAAATGGCAAACGACATATCTAAAATCCATTTGATATAGAAATGAATGATATTAGAACAATTAACAATTTGAGGCTGGGTGCAGTGGCTCACACCTGTAATCCCAGCACTCTGGGAGGCCAAGGTGGGCAGATCACTTGAGGTCGGGAGTTCGAGACCAGCCTGGCCAACACGGTGAAACCCCATCTCTACTAAAATACAAAAATTAGCTGTGCATGGTGGCGGACGTCTGTAATCCCAGCTACTCAGGAGGCTGAGGCAGGGAAATCCCCTGAACCCGGGAAGCAGAGATTGCGGTGAGCTGAGATCGCGCCACTGCACTCTAGCCTAGGTGACAGAGCGAGACTCCATCTCAAAAAACAAAAAAGTACAATTTGAAAAAATAATTGGAGCCTTCTGTAACACTGCATACTAAAATTAATTCCAGATGCACTGCAAAGTTAAATGCAAACGCAAAAACCAAAGTATAAATATGTAAGAATGTTTAAGTGATACATAATCTGGAGATGGAGAAGGAGTACGTGTACATCAAAGATAGAAATCGTAGAAGAATATTCTAAGGGATTGCATAGAGATATTAAATGCCAAAAATCATCACAACGTTGAAAGGCAAACTAAAAACTAGTAGAAATTTACAACATAGATATAACTGTTTAATGTACTTGAAATATGAATAGATCTCCTAAGTCTATAAGGAAGAAAAAAATCCCAGTGGAAAATCTGTCAAAGAAGGTTGTCAGACAGTTTGCAAGAGAAAAGATACTAATAGTCAAAAAATCTAAGAAAACATCTTTGTCTCATTAAAAAGTATAAATGAGAAAAAAAGTATAAATGAGATATGAGATACCATTGTTATTTATCAAATTAGCAAAGCTTCTTTCATTTTCTTTTCTTCTTGTTAATAAGGTTGTAGTGAAGTTAGGAAACTCCCATAGTCCCCATAGGAGTACAAAATGACTTGACTCATCTTTACTGAAGGAAAGAAAATTAAGTTCACAATGAAAAGAGATTCAATAGATATTGAAGCATAATGAGATACTATTTAGCCATAGAAAATGAGTTGACATATACACACCCAGACAAAAAGTAGGAACATGTTGAAAAAAATGAAAAAGCAAGGCGCAAATAGTATAGAAACAGGGTCTCATTTTTGCATACTGCAAAATTTGGTTGTTCTATTTCTCAAACATACCTTTTTCTCAGAAGTTCCTGGAATGTTTGTAAAAATGTATTCCCAGTCTACTCCAGACATACTAGACTATATAGCCTCCAGGAAGGGGACCAGGGAAATTTATGTTTATCAAGCCCCCCGGGGGGGTTATATCAGGTAAATTGAGGAAATCCTGATCAAATCTAATGTAATCTCTTTCTTCAGTTTATATCAAGACTGAGATCCAGTAAGCCTCTCAAAGCAATAGCTATTTAGTAGCAGAATGAGATCTAGAAGTACACGTGTCCGATTCCAGATGAGCAATCCCTCTTTCAAACCCCAAGCATATTCACTAATATTCTTAAATGTAACTCTCAGCAACTTCCTAATCCCTTTGTAGACAGATGACAGAGCTTCGTAACTCTATTGTTGCACATTCGGTGATGACCTTTCTTTGTTGATAGCAAATGGAAAGTTTTCCATTTTCACCGTTTCCTAGCAATATGACATTTTCAAACAGTAGCTCAAAACTCTTTAAATAGAAAAGATCCATTTCTACTCTATCGTGACTCAGTAACAGCCATAGGATTCTTCTCAAACTTTCCTAAAAATGTCATCTTTGGGCTGGACTCAAGAGGAACATTTCAGCCAAGGAGACACATTTTCCACTCTGTCAAGAATGAGCGAGCATGGGGTTGGAACATAAAGTGTTTTGCAATCCTTGGAAAAGCAATACTTCTCACCAAAACCATGGCAACGACTCCATGTGATGCCATCAGAGTCTGGGATCATTCAGGAGCCTCATTATAATTGGAGACTTGGTTGGGGTCACCACCTATGTTGGTCAGAACAGTCACCCAGCTCCCTGTTCGCTCCAGAAGGAGAACGATACCCTACCTGACTGTTGCCATGGAGACACTGTGGGCAGTAATTCCGAGCTGTGCATCCCTTATGTTGAGTTATCGGGGGCAGGTAGCACGAAACGTGCCTCCTATTCTAATGGCTTCCGATTCTTCATTTAAAAAGACATGCCCTCAACCCCCACACCAAATGGGAGAAATACATTAAAACACAAGGTATGACATGGCTAAAATTACTGTTTTCTCATCCAAATATTAATAGTTCCCTTTGGAACTTACACTCATGAGGTAAAAGTTTAGAGTCCAAAGTCATGGTTGGAAATTTGCTTGCCAGTTTATACAACTTTACAGCCTTGGATGAGCCTATATATACTAGAAGGTATGATCAGGGGATAATAATACACACTCCTCAAGGATTATTGGGAGATTTCAATAGTTGATTTACAGAAAAACTTCTGTCCCCAAGACTGGCACTTTTCAATTCTGGTAGTAATCAGTCCTTTTCAAATTTCTTATTGGGAATTATCAACATCAGAGAGACAGGGAAAAGGAATAAAAGAAAGGAATAGAAGATCAAAGAACTGATCTGTAATGAGTGAATGACTCAACTTTCTGCCTTTCCATCTCACTTGACATGCTGTGTTACTCCTGTGCCTTCAGTTTTCTCTTCCTGTAAATGGGATAACCTCTTCTAAGGGACCATCACTCCTGGGCACAGCCAATGCTTAAGGCAGTAATGACTTTCTAAAAGATGGCCGGGAGCCGTGGCTCAGGCCTGTAATCCCAGCACTTTGGGACACTGAGGCTGTGGATCACCAAAGGTCGGGAGTTCAAGACCAGCCTGACCAATATGGTGCAACCCCATCTCTACTAATACAAAAATTAGCCGGGCATGGTGGCACACACCTGTAATCCCAGTTACTCAGGAGGCTGAGGCAGGAGAATCACTTGAACTGGGAGGCAGAGGTTGCAGTGAGCCGAGATCATGTCATTGCACTCCAGCCTGGGCAACAGAGTAAGACTCCCTCCATCTCAAAAAAAAAAAAAGTAAATAAATAAAAATTTAAATTAAAAAAAAAGGTACAAGCCTGCATTCCCATTGCAACCTAAAGCTCCCTTTTCTTCTTCACCTTCTGTAACGGGAAAACAGGTGGGCTTCCTCGTCATTATCAATACAAAGCATAAAGGTCTTTGATAACCTTGTAGAGTTTAGAAGGTGGTAAACTCATTAAGGCCGTCCCAATAACCCTATGAAATTGTTAACTATTATTTGTTGTTAATATTGAGTTATTGCTCTATACAGATAGGAAGGCCAGGGCTCTTGGACACAGGGTTATGAAGCTTGGCAGAGTCAAAGTTAAATCTGTTTTCCATTCCCAATGTTCTTGCCCCATCATGTTGCCTCTCCTTGGCCTCAAGAAAGGCCCGCCCACCAGCAGCAGGCATGTGGCAGAGGTTACCGTCTAAGTAATAAGCAAAATGTCGCAATGTCCTTCCATCCTGATATTTCCCTCCTCTTCTACCTGAAACTCTAAAGAGACCTGTAGAGCTGCACTTGGTTCTTCTTCTCCCTGGGGACCTCTGCTTTCTCTCCCAGGCACAGGCAAGTGAATAGAACTCTGCCAAGCTTCCTGGATGTCCAAAAGCCCTGGCCTTCCTATCTGTACCTACCAGTAACCTCAATATCAACAACAAATAACATCACAGGATTATTGGGAAGGCGCTAATGAGTTTATCACTGTCTAAACTCTACACTGTCTGGTCGCAGACCCAGTGCTGTGCAGAGACAGTTTAGCTCCCATTCTTGAGCTGGAACCTAGTCCCAGCCCTGAGCTGCAAGCGAGGAATATAGTCCTGGTTCTCCGCTATACTTGACCCACAAGTTTCTATGCATTTTTAAATAATCGTTAAGCAGCGGGCTGCTTCTCCGAACTGAATAGGCTTCACATCTATTCTATGATCACAAAATATTAAGGGAACATATTTTTCTTTCTTTGGGGAGGTAGGTGCTTAGAGTGGTGGTAGAACTTGCTACTTGTTCCTGAAGTTCATTTTGGAGAAAAATCACAGAGTGGAGTTGCCATGAAACATTTATGTTTTAAAAACCATATGGGCTGGGCACAGTGGCTCATGCCTGTAATCCCAGCTCTTTGGGAAGCTGAGGCAGGCAGATCACCTGAGGTCAGGAGTTCGAGACCAGCCTGACCAACATGGAGAAACCCCATCTCTACTAAAAATACAAAATTAGCTGGGTGTGGTGGCGCATGCCTGTAATCCCAGCTACTCAGGAGGCTGAGGCAGGAGAATTGCTTGAACCCGGGAGGCAGAGGTTGCAGTGAGCCGAGATCGTGTCATTACACTCCAGCCTGGGCAACCAGAGCAAAACTCCATCTAAAAAAAAAAAAAAACAAAAAAAAAAACATAAAATAAGGTGCTCCCTACCAGAAAATATTTATCAATAGTCTAGAATAAAATAAATGGTGTAGCACTGGGACAAAAATATTCAAATGAGGAAATCAGAATCCAGAGCCCAGACCTCTGAGTAAAGAAGCAATTTACACACAAACCTATGACTCCCAATTCTGATGACAATGGCCAAAAGAATGCAAGAATAGAAAAAACTACTGCTTTGATTCTGGAAGCTTAGAAAGACTGACACCCAAATGTCAGAACCATAAGAGAGATTTCTGCTGTTGATAAAACATATTGGGATGACATAGAAAAGACACCAAGAACTCACTTTCTTCAACCTTCCAAATATAAGAATGTGCTCCCCATAAAGGTGAATGAAGAGAAAACTCCAGGAATACCTGTCACTTAGAGGTGGGTAGACCAGGAAGTGGAAAGAAGGCATGGGCCAAAAAGTAACCTTCTGCTCAGACAGTATTTTTACCTATGATGGATCAGTGGAGGTTTGCCAAGCGCTCTGGGACACAAATGGGCACAGCAAGCTGAAAGCAGGGAAGGGAAGGGATGCTCTGCTCAGCAAAGCACAAAAAGGAATCCAGAAAGGGACCAGGCAAAAGCTGGAGGTGGCTGTGCCCAATAAGCAAGGCAGCTTCACCAAGCCTAAGGCCAGTGGGGCAAGGTTTCTGTCTGAAGTGTCAGGATCCTCCTCTCTGCAGTGGGAGACAGCCAGAGAGAGGGATGGGTTCATTCGTGTCCACCTCTAGTATCAAAGCTCAGCTGAACCTGGAGAAGAAGCCACCCAGGGATGAATTCCATTGCTGAGATCATCTGGGACTTGGCCCTCTGCCCACTCCCTTTAGAGTCAGACCCTGACCAGGCAGCCAGGCCTCTAGCTTCAGAGGAGAGAAAGATCACTGCAGCTTCCATGTGATAAGAGCAACCAGGCCAAGGGAAATGGGCAACCTGGTCCTACTTTGGTACTGGGAAAGATCAGAACAACCTTTTAGGAGAGCTGTTGTCATACGTACCAAACGCCTTCAAATTTGACATTTCCTGTGACCAAATCATTTCACTTCTAGGAGTGTTTCTTAATGTAATATCAAAAACGTGGCCAAAAATCAACTAGAAAGAATGTCCACTGTGATTTTTAGTGTTAAAACTTAAAAAAAAAACTAAACATTCAATAATGGCCAATGGTTCAATGACTTACGAAATAACCAGGAAAGAGAGAGAGAAAGAAAGAGAGAGAGGAGAGAGGGAGGGAAGGAAGGAAGGAAGGAAGGAAGGAAGGAAGGAAGGAAGGAAGGAAGGAAGGAAAGAAAACAAATACTCTGCAGCTACTAAAATACCATCTTTTGATGAGTATTAAATGGCATGTGAATGTATTTTTGATATATTACTAATAAAAACCAGCTAATGAAAGAAACGTTATAATGAGATCCCACACGAACATATACGAAAAAGAACCTAAACTTTATGAGTGAAATATTAACAAGAAGTATCTCTGGTTCAGAGATTATCTTAGTCTCTTCAGACTGCCATAATGAAATGCTGTAAACTCGGTAACTTATAAGCCATGGTAAATTTATTGGTCACTGTTCTAGAGGCTAGAAAGTTAAAGATAAATATACAGGCAGGTTTGGTGTCTGATGAGGACCCCTTTCCTAGTTAAATAGAAGTCCCCCTCTCACTGCCTCCTCCTGTGGTGGAAGGGGCCAGACAACTCTCTAAGGCCTCCTTTGTAAGGGCACCAATCCCGTATATGAAGGATCTGCCTGCATGACCTAGTCACTGCTCAAACAGCCCCACTTTTTTTTTTTTTTTTTTTTTGAGATGGAGTCTCACTCTATCACCCAGGCTGGAGTGAAGTGGCACCTCAGCTCACTGCAACCTCCACCTCCCGGGTTCCAGCAATTCCCTTGCCTCAGCCTCCTGGGAAACTGGCATTACAGGCATGTACCACCACGCCTGGTTAATTTTTGTATTTTTAGTAGAGATGGGGTTTCAACATGTTGGCCAGGCTGGTCTTGAACGTCTCACCTCAAATGATCCACCGGTCTCCACCTCCCAAAGTGCTGGGATTACAGGCGAGAGCCACCATGCCTGGCCATCCCCACTTCTTAATACCATCACCCTGGGGATCAAGATTACAACATACTTTGGGAGGCCGAGGCGGGCGGATCATGAGGTCAAGAGATCAAGACCATCCTGGCCAACATGGTGAAACCCCGTCTCTACTAAAAGTACAAAAAAATAGCCGGGCATGGTGGCACGTGCCTGTGGTCCCAGCTACTCGGGAGGTTGAGGCAGAAGAATCACTTGAACCCAGGAGGCAGAGGTTGCAGTGAGCCGAGATTGTGCCGCTGCAAGCCAGCCTGGTGACAGAGTAAGACTCCGTCTCAAAAAAAAAGATTGCAACGTATAGCTTTTGGAGGAACACAAACATTAAGACTGCTGCAGACAAGTATGTTTTCTCCTAGAAGCTTTTCTATATTTTGCGATGTTTCTGCATTAAGTGCATATTACTTGTGCTTCTTACCCCTTTATCCCTTTGTGCTACATTCTAAAAGGACAGCTGAGCTCAATCTTCTAGTTTACACATTCATTCTTAGTTGAGTTTATTTTAATGAACGAATTTTTACTTTATGATTAGTGTTAATACTAAATATACTATCTTTGGAATTTGAATATATATATATATATATTTTTTGAGACAGAGTCTTGCTCTGTTGCCCAGGCTGGAGAGCAGTGGCGCAATCTCGGCTCACTGCAGCCTCCGCCTCCCGGGTTCAAACAGCTCTCCTATCCCAGCCTCCCAAGTAGGTGGGATTACAGGCGCCCACCACCATGCCTGGCTAATTGTTTTTGTTTTGTTTTGTTTTGTTTGTATTTTTAGTAGAGACGGGTTTTACCAGCCACCTCGCCCAGCCTGGAATTTAATTTTTTAAATTGTGGTACAATACATATAAAATGTACCCTATTATCCATTTTAACTGTACAGTTCAGTGGAATTAAGTACACTCACATTGTCTTATAATCATCACTAAGATCTTGCAAAGCTGAAACTCTGTTTCCATTAAACTATAACCCTCCCTTCTCTCTTCCCCCAGTGCCTGGAACCCCAGATCTACCTTCTATCTCTATGAGTCTGACTCCTCTAGGTACCTTATACAAATGTATTTATATAGTGTTTCTACTTTTGTAACCGCTTTATCTCACTCAGCATAGTGTCGTCAAATTTCATCTATGTTGTAGCATGTCAAAATTTCCTTCCTTTTCAAGCTGAACAATATATAAATATATATAATATTTGTATATATACAAATATTAGTATATATACAAATATATACAAATATTATATATTTATTATTTATATACTACAAATATACAAATAAATATATTAATATATATTACATATTACATATTATGCATATTACATATTATATTACATACATATTACATATTATATATCACATATATATATTACAAATATACAAATATATATATTTATATATTATTATATATATTTATATATTATTCAGCTTGAAAAGGAAGGAAATTCTGTCAAATATATATATTTGAATATATATATATATGTATATTTGACAGGGTCTCACTCTGTTGCCAGGCTGGAGTGCAGTGGCACAATCTTAGCTCACTACCTCCGCCTCCCGGGTTCAAGTGATTCTCCTGCCTCAGCCTTCCAAGTAGCTGGGACTACAGGTGCCCACCACCACCCCCAGCTAATTTTTGTATTTTTTTTTTTAAGTAGAGACGAGGTTCCCCCAGCCAGGCTGGTCTCGAACTCCTGACCTCAAACTATCCACCCACCTCGGCCTCCCAAAATGCTAGGATTACAGGCATGAGCCACGGCACCCGGCCATTTTATAAATACACCCCATTGTGTTTATCCACCAGCCCATCAGCGGACACTTGTGTCACTTCCCCCTTTTGGCTATTATGAATAATGCTGCTATGGGGGTAGATGAACAAGTTTCTCTTCGTGTCGCTGCCTTCAATTCTTTTGAGTGTATATCTACAGGTGGCATTGATGGATCGTATAGTAATTCTGTGTTTAATATTTTGGGGAGCTGCCGTACTCTTTTCCAAAGTAGTTGCACCATTTTACATTCCCCTCAACAGTGCCTGAGGGTTTTAATCTCTCCACATCTATGCCACCCCTTGTTTCCTGTTTTATGGACGATAGCCATCCCAATGGATGTGACGTGGTTAATTTCTTATTTTTCTGTTGATAAATTCTCTCGGTTGTTTCTGAGAAATGCCTGCTCCCTTTGTTCACATTATTACCTTAAGTGTATGTTCTTTCCTTTGGTTAAGTTTGGAGTCTTCTTTTATGTTACTAATATCCCTCCCAGACTAGGTGATCCTTGATTGTACCCTAACATCGTGCCTTTGCAGATATCTGCTAGACAGTGCACAGGTGAGCCAGCTTGCAGAGAGAAGCCATGTCACTGATACTTGTGTTTTGGTGAATTCAGGGATGATAAGGGAAAGAAAGGATGAGCCAGGAGCTAGTTTCAGAAGATGAAGCAATCATGACCCTCTTGGGTGTTGTCTGCAATCTATAGGACCCATCGCTGTGTCTCCAAAGAGGCTGGATTTGCTGCTAGCACTTGGACAGCTGCAGGCAGACATTCCCATGCACCATAACCAATCCCTAGTCCAAGGTAGGGACAGGTACAGGATGTCATAGAGGTAGACCTTCCATCTCAGTACCCCAGCTAACAACCTTGTTGGATTGAGCCTTGGGTCTCCTCTGCTCTTTGGCATGGAGGGCTCTTGGAACAGCTTTCATTTCCTCACTTGCACATCTTGGAACCTAGTTTTTCAATCCAATCCCATATGCTTTGTGTGTTTCATAAATTACTTATGATTTCAATTCACTGAGGAATCTCATTCTTCTTTTCCAGTATGGGTATACATTTTTTAAACTATCATTTCTGTTATTTATAGGAATCAGGTGTTTGCTCTGTTTGCCATCTTGAAACAGAAAACATTTAGTATTTTTACTGTGAAATAAAAATAGAATAGGAAGTGTAAATTACTAATTAGAACTTAGCACCTAGAAACACATTGTGGCTTGTACTAGAACTTAAGTAAATGAAGAAGTTGACATTATAAATCAGTAGGCAAAGGAAAATTTTAAATAAATGGTAGTTATATATAGTTTGCCAACTATTTGGAATAAGTTAGCATTACAGCCTAGCTCAAAGCATATACCAAATTCCACAGGCAGGGATGTCATAATCAAAGGCAAAGAATGTGAACACATAGGTTAGGCTCGGGAGGGACAGGCTGAATTGGAAAAGAGAGTTTGTGTGGGGAATAGTGCGTATATAGGAAAAGATCTTGAAGGCTAGAATAAGAAGTCACTGTAGGATGCTATACCAAGTAATCTTATGAAAATGAAGTTTAGGGAAATTGATCTGGTAATGCTGTATAATGGATATTGCAAGGAGAGGAACCCACTAACAAAAATAAGAAAAGAAAGATATGAGATGGTTTAGTCTAGATCTGAATTGATGACTCTTAACTTTTGTAAGTCTCAGAGCCTTTCTAAAATCTTCCTAAAGTCATAAGCCAGTCCATAGAAATACACATTTACATATATGCAAGCAACATTTTTGCACACAAAGTCAGGGATTGAACAGAGCCCTTGAAGACCTAGCTCTTGGTGGGGGAGAGAGAGGAATTTATTTTGTATTCAGGGAAAATTGAATTTATCTCCCCAACTAGCATGTTATGGTCATGAGAATAGTAACTGTCCTATTCACCACCATATGTCAGCAGCAAGCAATGCTTTCACACAGTAGTCAATCTAATATGTAACGAATGGTTGAATGGATGTAATAAATTAACGCCTTCAATCTTTATAACTGAAAAATCTGCAAAAAAAAAAAAAAGTATGGGAAATGAGTATACCAAGTAGTCCAGTGATTTCTCTATATCAAAGCAAAGAAATTTTGTCTTATACCAGCCCCTCTTTCGTGTCATTCTTTCACTATTTGGAATGTAATTTTTCTCTGTTTTCTTCTTATCTTACCTTTCCTCTGATTTTTTTTTTTTTTTTTTTTTTTGAGTCAGTGTTCTCCATCTGTTGCCCGGGCTGGAGTGCAGTGCTGCCATCTCGGCTCATTGCAACCGCCGCTTCCCAGGTTCAAACGATTCTCCTGCCTTGGCCTCCCGAGTAGCTGGGATTACAGGCGTGCACCATCACGCCCAGCTAAGTTTTGTATTTTTAGTAGAAACGGAGTTTCGCCATGTTGGCCAGGTGGTCTCAGACTCTGACCTCAGGTGATTCACCCGTCTCGGCCTCCCAAAGTCTTGGGATTACAGACATGAGCCACCTCGCCCAGGCTTCTCTGATAAGATACCTTTTTTTCCTTTAGAAATTCTGCTAAAACGTTTTGTGACTACCTACTTAAAGATAATACCCCAAGTCAGTGTTCCAGCCCTGACCTCTCAGTCTTTCTCCAGCCCCATATCTCAGTTATCAGACACCTTATTTTTTATTTACCAGGACCTCAAAAATTCAGATTGTCTAAAATTAAGCTCGTCATTTTTTCAGAGTTCTTTGTCAACTTCATTATGACATAACTCTAATACATGTTTTCAGAACCCTAAATCTTTAAGCTTTTAAATTAAAAGAGCTTAAATCTGGAAGCCTTGGCTTTTTTTTTTTTTTTTTTTTTTTTTTTTGGAATCTAATGTGTGCTATGGACTCATACCCAAGAAAAAAATGCATATATGCACACATAGTTGTGCATATCATTTAGTTTGTATTTCTTGTAACATATTCAAAGATCCCAGACCAACAACCCCTTGAAAGATAGTGACATACGTTTCTCTTTTTTGTTGAGACGGAGTCTTGCTCTGTCACCCAGACTGGAGTGCAGTGGCTGATCTTGGCTCACTGCAACCTCCGCCTCCCGGATTCAAGCCATTCTCCTGCCTCAGCCTCCCAAGTAGCTGGGATTACAGGCACGTGTCACCACACTCGGCTAATTTTTGTATTTTTAGTAGAGACAGGGTTTCACCATGTTGGTCAGGCTGGTCTCGAACTCCTGACCTCATGATCTCCCTGCCTTGGCCTCCCAAAGTGCTGGGATTACAGGCGTGAACCACTGTACCCATATTTCTATCCTCCTTCAGGTCATCAAACTCTTCTAATTCTTTTTATTCAAAGTATTTTTAACAGTTTCCTCTTGTTTCCATTTCCATGCCTTTGTCCAGCTCAATCTAAGTCAAATGGCTTAATATCTAGAGAACTGAAAGAGTCTTCTAATTGGCTAACTCTCGCAATGGGAGATCTTTATAAACTTTTCTCTTCACTTGATTAAGATCTATGATATTGAAAGACAACATAATTGAGAATTCTTATTTATAGTTGGTATAATGTATAAAATGTGTTATTTAATGGAAAACAGCTTGTTCCTATCACACTTGGATAAAAATTCACCAGTAAAATCACCTGGGCCTGCATATTTTTGTATGTGTGTGGGGAGATGGTGGTGGTGGTGATGTTTATGATAATCAGTGCATGATTTAATAAACATTTTTATTCACATTTTCTGAATAACAATTTTGGTAAGCTTTAGTTTTCAATAAGCATGTCGACTTTAAGTTGTTAAATTTATTAGCACAAATTTGTTAAGGTATTCTCTCATTATCTTTAATGTCTCAAATATACAATTATAACATATTTCTTAGCCCTGTTATTGGTAAACTTCATTTTCAATTCTTATAACCAGTCACTTTGGGAGGCTGAGGTGGGTGGACCGTTTGAGGTCAGGAGTTCAAGACCAACCTCACCAACATAGCGAAATCCTATCTCTACTAAAAATACAAACATTAGCCTGGCATGGTGGCGCACACTTGTAATCCCAGCTACTCAGGAGGCAAAGGCAGGAGAATCGCTTGAACCCAGGAGATGGAGAGATAGTGCCACTATACTCTGGCCTGGTTGACAGAGTGAGACTCTGTCTCAAAATAAATTAATTAACTTAATTTAATTTAATCAGGCTAATTAGGAGTTTGTCAGTTGTGTTGATCTTTGAAAATAACCAGCTTTTTGCCTTGTTGTTTTTCTACTATTTGTCTGTTTTCTATATAAAGATTTCTGCTTTAATCTTTATTATTTCTTATTTCTACCTACTGTAAGCATACTTCTTTTCTATCTTCTTATGGTAGAATCTTAGATCATTGATTTTAAACTTTTCTCTTTTTCTAATATAAACATTTAAAACTCTAAGTTTCCCTCTAATCACTGCTTTAGCTGTATCTCAGAAGTTGTAACACAGGTTATGGTAAATTGTGATATGAAATAGTTATAATATGTCACATATTTTTTATTACTCAGTTTTAAATATTTTAATTACTCTGGTGATTTCTTTTTGACCTATGAATTATCTAGAAATATGTTGTGAAGCATTTTTTCATTAATAGCATATTCCTTTTGAGTCATAAATAATTCCAATGTCATCAGAAAACTTACTCTATATGTGATCAATTGTATCAAATTTATTAAAACTTGTTCTGTGACTAGTATATATTGGTGAATGTACCATGTACACTTGAAAAGAATGTTTATTCTGCAGTTGTTGAGTATGGAGCGAAACAAATATTAATTATATCAAGCTGTTTGATATTATTGCTCAAATCCTCTGTCATTAATATTTTTTAAATCTATTTCTATCATTTGTTGAGAGAGGAGTCTTAAAATCTCCTACTGATTTTGAAATTGTCTATTTTTCCTTTAATTCTGTCCATTTTTGCTTCATGTATTTTGAGGTTCTGTTCTCAAATGCATATCCATTTATAATTGCTGTGTCTTCCTGATGAGTTCTCCTTCTTATAATTACAAAATTTCCATTCTTTTTCTCTGACAATACTCTGTGATTTGATGTCTATTTTATGTGACATTAAGATAGTTATTCCATCTTTCTTGTGCTTGCTGTCTGTATGGTATATCTTCTTTCCATCTACTTACTTTCAACAAATCTGACACTTTATATATAAAGCATATCTCTTGAAGATAACATAGAATTGAATATCGCTTTCATAAATTCTTTCTGAAAAACTGTTTTATTTGAGCATTTCAACTATTAAAATATGATGTAGTTATTGATGTGGTTGGATTTGGATCTACCATTATATTACTGGTGTTTTGTTTGTCCCTATACTTTTTGTTCCTGTATTCCCCCTTTTGTCTTCTTTGGATTGCTTGATATTTTTAGCATTTCATTTCAATTTATGGGGTTTTTAAAAATTATACTCTTTGTGTTTTTATTTTTAGTTACATTATAATCATTAACTGTGACAGTCTACCTATGGTTAGTATCATACCACTGCACGTAAAGTATAGAAACTTGGCAGTCATAAGAAGTCCTTTATATTATCACTGTAATCTGTATTACATCTATGTGCCTTAAGAACATCACAAGGGAGAGAGATCCAAGATGGCTGCATAGCAGCAGCTCAGGATTGTAGCTCCCAGTGAAAGCGCAGAGAGCGAGTGGATGCCGCAATTGCAGACGAATTTTTGATGCCCACAGACTGGGAGATTCCCGGAGAAGGAGCAACACGGGTCGCCAGCGCAATTCTTTTGGC
>CAUYQU010100070.1:0-28732 GCA_963574635.1 Cheracebus regulus
GCCGCCGCCGCCGCCGCGGGTCCTGCGCCGCGTCCAGCCGCCCGCCCGCCCGACCCCGGCCCGACCCCGGCCGGCCCCGCCCGCCCGGCCCCGGGGAGGGATGCGGCGGCGCGGCGCCCAGGATGCCCCGCAGCCCCGGGACGCGCCTCAAACCCGCCAAATACATTCCGGTGGCCACAGCCGCCGCGCTGCTGGTCGGCTCCAGCACCCTCTTCTTCGTATTCACGTGAGTCGGCGCGGCGTCCGGGGGCACGGGGGCAGCTATGGGCAGGGCCCGCACAGGCGGGGCCTGGGGTCGGCGGTCGCGGGGGCTGGCGGGGCACGGGGCGGGCAGGGCGTCGGCTGCAGGCGACCGGAGTTCCTCTCCCCTCCGCCCAGGCTCGGGGGCCGAAGCCGTGTGCAGCCGTCCCGAGCACCGGGGTGAATTCCTTGTGTGGGGACACCAGTGCGAGCTAGACACCTCAGGAGTGTCCGGGCAGGCCCTGGCGGGGAGCGCTGGGCCGGGGCAGGGGAGGAGACCAGGCTGCCCAGGGTGTGGCTGCAGCTCTTCCCTCCCCACGGGGCTCCCGAGGGGACGTGGGGCACCCAGAACCATCAGCCCTCTCTGCAGGTAGCCGTGGGTGCCTCTCGGGTTTCCTTCTGGCTGCCCGCCCCAGGCCAGATCCTAATTGTTCCCACGTAGGTGTGGCCTAGTCTGGTCGCCACATGCCTGCCCCACAGCCACTGGTGACCTGGGCCTGGCCCTTGGTCTCCCTCTTAGGAAGACCCAGTGGTCATCACAGCTGGAGGGCCCAGACCAGGCCGCACCCAGGGCCTGATGTTAGCACAGCACCTCTGTGGGCTGGACATGGTGCACACCGGCACCCTTGAGGTCCTGTTTCTGGGAGTGAGAGCCTACACCTGCAGGTCACTGGGCCCCTCCAGCCTCAACTTCTTCACCCAAGACACAGGCTGGCTTAGGACCAGAGTAGCATGCGGACAGCACTGCCTCCCTCTGTGGCCTTGGGGTCACCTCAGGGCTCCTTTAGGCACAAGGAGTGTTGGGGCTCCAGGCTTCGGTTGCACAGGTCTTCAACCACCCACCCCCTTCCACCAATCTGGGATTGAGACACAGCCCAGGTGGCATGAACGATGGCCACCTGTTCCAAGGTGGGGCCACCCTGAGCACGTGAGCCTGGAGAGGGGCAGGCAGGGGCTGCCTGGCCCTTGTCACCTTTGCAAGAGTATGGGGGAGCTGCCGTATGCATGGCGAGGCTGAATCAAGTGCCCGTGGAGGCGAGAGAGTTACCTGCAGGCTGGGGCTGGGTGGGCACCACAGGCTGCCAAGAGCATGTTTAAAAAAGGCCTGTGTGGACGGGCTTATTTCTGGCTCCGGCGAGCCAGCATGTTCTTGTCATTCAGATGTTGCTGGTGTGGGGCAGAGGGAGGTGGGTGGTGGGCAGCCTGGGGAATCTGGCCTGGGGGGACACATCCCACCAAGGCTTCTGGAGGACCAGCCCAGTGCTGCTCCCCAAGGCCTGGGTCAGTGTAGGGGTCTGGCTTGGTTCTTTACTCCCCCCATGCAATTTGTTGTCCTTTCTCATGACTTTATAAGTAATGTGTGGGCTGGGGATGGTGGCTCATGCCTGTAATCCCAGCACTTTGGGAGACTGAGTGAGGCAGGCAGATCACCTGAGGTCAGGAGTTTGGGACCAGCCTGGCCAACATGGCGAAGCCCCGTCTCTACTAAAATACAAAAACTAGCTGGTGTGGTGGCAGGCGCCTGTAATCCCAGCTACACAGGAGGCTGAGGCAGGAGAATCACTTGAACTCGGGAGGCGGAGGTTGCGGTGAGCTGAAATCGCGCCACTGCCCGCCAGCCTAAGAGACAGAGCAAGACTCTCTCTTAAAAAAAAAAAAAAAAAAAAAATTGGTATGTGTTCTTTTTGAAGAACTTGTGAAATGCAAAGAAAAAGAAAAAAGCTAAGAAATTAAAATCAACCCTGCACACCCCTCATCTCCTGTCCTCCTCGGAGGGCTCTTCTGCTCCTGCAACTGCATCTGCAGCCTTGGGCTGTGTGGGGGCTGCGGCTGCTGGTTCCCTTGCACGTGATGTCAGAGGGCTCTTTACACGACGATGCCTGCGAACCTGACCCAGCCTAGGCATGGAGCGCTTGGCATCCACTGCTGAGCACCAATTTTTCTTCCTTTGTTCTGGGGTTCTGGTTTCGGTGACACCAGCACTCTTGAGAGGTGGTGTTCCTTCTTGGGGCACTGCAAGCCATGCCTGCACCCAACCCTATGCCTGGCGCGTGCTGACCTCTGCACCCAGAGAAGGTATCGTGTGTTTCTGTAGCAGGATGGTGGCCCAGGTGCTCACCCGGGTTTGATGTGCAGTGGCCACCTAGCCAGGCTAAGAAGCCCCGCTCGCCGCCCCCAGAGCAGGGCTGCCTTGCACCCCGACCCTGAGGCCACACCCCCTGGGCTTAATGGCCATCAGTGATCCTGACCTCCTCCCCACGCCCTGCACTGACTCTGCTGGGTTCCGCCAAGGCGGCCCAGTTCCTGAGAAGGTTCTGTTGGGTAGGCTGGGCCCATCGATGCCACCCATAGCAGCTTGCTGATTCTGGGTAGGCAGGGGTCCAGGCAGCCCCCTTCCTGGGGCAGGCCACTTGTCCACCCATTGTCCACCCTCCTGCCCTGTAGGGAGAGGAGCAGGAAGGGGAGCAGTTTCCTCCTGTGTCCCCATCCCTGTCCTCAGGGCCTATACAGGTTCCCTGTTTGCTCCTTGGAGGTTACCAGATGGTGAGTGGTCCCAGCCGCCCCTCTTCACTCCTGAACTCAATTGCCGCAGGTGGGGCAGCTTCACCCATGCACCAGGTGGGCAGGAGTTCTGGGTATCATGTGGTGTGTGGGGAGCTGGAGGCCTGAGAACCAGGGACCTCCCCACTCATCCCCAGCCAAGGGTCTTGGGACCAGCAGGACATTCATACATCTCTCCAGGAGGGGCTGGGCATGGAAGGATGCCTGGTTGTGAGGGGCACCCTCTCAGGATGGGGCACAACAACAAAAACCTAGGAAGCCTTCCTGAAGGAAAGGGGACTCTGAGAAGCTGGAGGCTTCCTAGGTTTTTGTTGTTTGTTTGAGACAGGGTCTCACTTTGTCCCCCAAGCTGAAGTGCAGTGGTGCTACTTTGGCTCACTGCAGCCTTGACCTCCTGAGTTCAAAGGATCCTCCCATCCCAGCCTCCTGTGTAGCTGGGATAACAGGTGGGCACCCTTACGCCTGGCTAATTTATTTATTTTTTGTTTTTTTAGTAGAGATGGGGGTCTCACTATGTTGCCCAGGCTGTTCTCCTGAGCTCAGGTGATTTACCAGTCTTAGCCTTTCAGAGTTACTGGGATTACAGGTATGATCATTGCTCCCGGTCCCTTCCTAGGCTTCTGATGGGATTTGTGTCCCCCTGGGATGCAGAAACCCTTTACACTGTGGTATAATGCTAGGCTGGGTCTGTGGCTGGAGGAGGGTTGGAAGATGCCTAGGCCAGGCTCCCGGCCCTGCCCTGACTTCACTCCAGAGCCACACTGCAGAATGACAGGGACCCTGTGAATGTTTACGGGCTGGGGCTGCCTGGCAGGCTGACAATGCCTGGGGCTGAGCCAGGCTGGCTTATCTCTGGGGCATCTGGGATGGTGCGGCTGGTCCCCAGATGGTCCTGAGCCCTCGCCTTGCCTGGAGACCCAGCTCAGGACAGCAGTCAGACCAGGCCCTGGACCAGGCCTCGGTGGCCAAGAGGGACTGAACTGCTGATGGGGACCTCATGGGTCTGGGGGGCCTGGGTGAAAACTCAGTGTGAGCCCCCTGTTGGGACCCACTGTGTGTGACCTGCGGTATTTCTGGCCCCTGAGTCTCAGTTTCCCCGTCTGCCCAGGTGTCTGTGGGGATTGGACAGGTAGGTGCAGGTACTTTAAGGCCCAAAGGCCTGGCCTGACAAGGGCACAGCGGCTTCTGCCCCGCCGGTCCCGGGTGCCCCATGGGCGAGTGCCACTCATACACAAACAGTGCTAATGAAGAACCTGATTTAAATGAAAACGTCTGAGTTAAAATTTTCCATTCCACATTTAGCTGTGATGGACATTCTGCCCCTAAGCCACCCCGCCTTGCTGGGCGGCGTCTCCTTGCCAGCCCTGGCGGGACTTGGGGCCTCAGCCTGGGTGGGGCATACGGTGGTGGTGCAGGCCCCGGCCTGTGGCCCCGGAGGAGAAATTGGAACTTTGGTGCTGGGCCCCCCAGACCTGCCATCCGCCATAGCTTGGGTGGAGCCAGCCAGGAGGGACTCGGCCGTAGCGGGCCAGACACCCCATTTGCAGGCCGGGCCCAGAGCCTGCCTCTGCCTGGCCCTCCGGCACGTGAGCCTGGCGTGCGCCATCAGGCTGGGTGGGAGGAGCCTCCCCAAGCCTGGACCCAGACCACTGCCTGCTGGGCCTGCCTGTGGGACTGCGTGTCCGCGAGTGTCCCTCAACATCCCCACATGGCCTCCTTGTCCCCCCGTGTCCTCACGCATCCTTGTATGGCCTCGTGTGTCCTCCTGTGTTCTTGCATGTTCCTGACTGTCCTTGTGTGTCCTCATCTTTGCCCTGTCCACAGAAGCACAAAGGGAAGCTGAGAGAGCGGGAGGACCGTGTCCGAGGCCCAGAGTGAGGGGCAGCCGAGCTGAAGCTGGATAGGGCTGGGGGCAGCGTGAGGAGGGGTGTGTCTGTGCACACTTGTGTTCACGTGCATGCACACATAGGTCTTGGTGGGTGAATGATGCGCAGGTGTGTCTGCATTCCTGCATGTGGCAGCCTCCCGACTGCCTCTGAGCTCTAAGGGTGGTCTCACAGACATGCATGCCAGTGTTCATACCAGTATATGTGTGCATGTGTGCCTTCTGTGCACCAGAGCAGGTTGTCTGTGTTTACGTGCGTACATGCCTGTATACTTGTGTGTGTGCACACATGTACCCATGCACATGTGCCCTGGAGCGTGTTTGTGTGTGCATGTGGCCATGTCTTCACACATGTGTCTGTGCGTGCCTGCATGTGCTCCTCATCTCCCCAACTGAGCCCTGAGCTGTGGGCCCTGGTGGGTTGGCTTGTGCGCTCGTCCCTGTTGGGCAGACTCCGACTTTGGGCACCACAGGGAGAACAGTTACCTCACCCTGGAGGACTGGAGGGGTGGGCAGCAGCTCAGGGCCCAGTCAGAGAACCCACGACAAGCCTCCCCAACCGCTGGACCCTCGCAGGCATGCGGGCTGGTAGTACTTGTGCTGGGCAGGGGCCCCTGCTCATCCTGCAGACTTCCCAAGTGGCCCCATGGCTGCACAGCTGCCATCCAGCCCTCCTGGTGTGGGGGAGTCCAGGCTCAGGGAGGACATGGCAGTACTGCCTGCTCGGGCTGTCGGGAGCTCTAGTCAGCCTGGGGTTCAGGCTCTGCCTGCCTGATGGGCAAACATACTCCAGAGGCCGCGTTAGGGCCAGGAGGCAGGCTGGCAGCGGGCACAGGTGCAGAGGGGCCCCAGGCCTCCATCCTCAGCTCAGCGTTGACTAATGGCACTCGTCCCATCCCTTCCCAGAGCAGGCTGGCCCCACAGGCACCATGAGGGCCTGTGCTGGGTTTAATGCTCTGTTGTCAACATCTTGAAATTCTCCATAATTTTAAAATAAGGTGCCGACAATTTCATTTTGCACAGATTACATAGCCAGCCCACCCCAGAAGGCCAGTGGGGAGCTCCACAGGCCTCACTTCTCCCTGGAGGGCTGCACTGGTTCTCTGGGCATCGCTCACCTGCCTGTGCCCATCTTGCTGGGCTAACCACGCCTTAGGGGCCTGCAGTCCTTGCTGAACGGTGTTGCATTGGAGGCCAGGTGCATGTTTAAGTGCTGCTTGTGTGCCAGGCAAGGCTGGGGAGGGTTGAAGGAAGGCTGGAGGCCAGGCCACTGGGCAGGGACAGGGAGGGCCCTCCTGGGCCCTCCCGGGCCCTCCCAGCAGAGGGTGCTGCGGTTGCATCTGTGTCCTCACCTCAGTGTATACCTCCACGGGCTGGGCCCTGGACAAGAGGAAGGGTAACTTGGGCTCCCAGCCCCGCCGAGGATGGCTGCCGTGGGAAGTGGAGTCTTTAAATAGCCTCTTGCTTTCCACTAAAAATAGTGAAGCTCTGCTGCCGTGGAGGTGGTTGCTGGGGTGGCGGGGCTGGCTCCTGGCCAGGCGGGCGTAGATGCGGCAACGTGGCCACGTGCGCTGGGGCGGTAGGCAGCGCGTGGGGCCCATCCACTGCTGGTGGCCGCAGAGGTCAGGAATGCTGTGGGGGATCCCCACCAGCCCTCCGACTATGCAGAGGGCCTGAGTGCAGGGAGGGACACCAACTCCTGCGTGCCTGTCCCTGCTGCTTGTCACAGCAGCCCTCTCAGGGTGTGCAGGGGAGAGACGAGGAGCCTGAGGCCAGAAGGGCTTCTTGGAAGCTGTTTGGGTAGATTTAGGGACCTGCTGCAGGCTGTGTGGTCCGAGGACAGGCAGGTCTCCTCAGAGGGGACTCGGGCCAGGCCCCTTGAGAGCTGAGGAAGGCGCCCTTCAGGAAGATGTTCGAGGGCACGCTTTACAGGGAAGCTGCAGAGGGCAGCCTAGAGTACTGGAAGGCTTCCCGGAAGAGCGGGTGGCCTTGGAGCCAAGTACTGAGGGCTGGGAAGACGGGAAGTGGGGGCGGGGGGGCTGTTGTGCATTTCTAGAGTCCCTAAGTGCTCTACTCTGTTGCCTGGGGAGGGAAGTGACAAACTAAAAAGAAGGGCTGTCTGGATGGGGATGTGCCCATCTGGGAAGAGCTGGGGAGACGTGTCCCATGCATTTACTGACCAAGGATTGGGGCTCCCCACACTCCAGAATCTCCCTGGTGAGAGGCCCCACTGGGCCAGGGACAGGCCTGGACGAAGCGGCATGGGTGCATTTTCCATCTGGGGCTCCCACCTCCAGCCTGAGCACCACCCACCTACTGCCCCCCGCCCCCACCACGTAGTGGAGCCCAGAGACCGCTGGGCTGGTGTGGGAGGGCGTGCGTGGCCTGTCTTTAGACCACTCCTCTTCAGTGGTGTGGCCTTAGGCCTGTGGGCCTCTCGAGGCGGCTGCCCTGGGAGGTGGCCGGGTCAGGGCTCGGGTAGCACACATGCTGTACACGCACAGCCTCTGGCAGTCCCTCGGAACGATGTGGCTGAGGTTTCTTGGCAGGCCTGTGGCAGCCTCCCCAGTGCCTCTGACCTTTAAGGGTGACCTCGCAGGCCAGCCTGCCGCACCACATAGCCCAGCCTCCACATCCCTTCTGCACCCCCAGACCCTGCTCTCTGCCTCACTGTCTACTGCAGGTGCCCGTGGTTGACGCGAGCTGTGTCCCCAGCTGTTCCTGTCTACAATGGCGTCATTTTCCTCTTTGTCCTGGCCAACTTCAGCATGGCCACCTTCATGGACCCTGGCGTTTTCCCCCGAGGTAGGGTCCTGTGGGGGCGGCTCATCTGCCTACTTTCACTAGAGCATCAGTGACTAACTCGAGACAGCCTTGGGGGTTCCTGGTGGGTGGGCTGGACTTGGGGGAGGGATTGACCTGCCAGGAAAGTCAACTTCCTGCTCCCTGCCTGGCTCCTGGTCTGCAGCGGATGAGGATGAGGACAAGGAGGACGACTTCCGGGCCCCACTGTACAAGAACATGGATGTGCGAGGCATCCAGGTCCGCATGAAGTGGTGTGCCACGTGCCACTTCTACCGCCCGCCACGCTGCTCCCACTGCAGCGTCTGTGACAACTGCGTAGAGGTGACCGCCCCGCCGCCCCACGCTCCCCCAGCCCTGCGCCGCACCCTGCCTGCCACGCGCCCTGATGCGCTGCTCCCGCCCAGGACTTTGACCACCACTGTCCCTGGGTGAACAACTGCATCGGGCGCCGGAACTACCGCTACTTCTTCCTGTTCCTGCTGTCACTCAGCGCACACATGGTGGGCGTCGTGGCCTTTGGCCTGGTCTACGTGCTGAACCATGCCGAGGGGCTGGGAGCCGCGCACACCGCCATCACGTATCCTTGGTTCCTGCGGGCCTCGCTACAGAGGCAATGTGGACCGGGGGGCACGTTCATGGGAGATCCAGCCTCAGAGGGCTTGGTTCCTGCCCAGGGATCCCCAGTGGGCAGGTGGCCGTCCCTAGGTTGGGAGGGGTTTGTCCGCAGGCGCCTGCTCTGTGCCGCCGCAGTGGGTCTGCAGTGTCCTGGCCTGTGCCGTTGGCCTTAACCGGCTAGCATGGCTGTCATGTGCGTGGCTGGCCTCTTCTTCATTCCTGTCATTGGCCTCACTGGCTTCCACGTGGTGCTGGTCACTCGGGGGCGCACCACCAACGAGCAGGTGCAGACCCCATGGGGGATGGGTGGCCCCAAAGGGCCGAGAGGGTTGGGGCTGCATGGGGATGGGGTGGAGGCCAGGGCACCCTTGCCTGAGGTAGCTTGTATGGCTATGTTGAGATGAGGCTCCAACTCTGAGACCCCTGCATGGGGCCCTGCCTGCCCTGTCCCCTGCACGCACCCTGCCTGTGGGTACTGCAGCCACCAGTGACCCCGAAATCCCACAGCTCTCTGCAGTGACAGGCTGGGTGACCTACGTCAGGGGCAGCCTGGGATGACCCCTCCAAGCCACTTCTCATAAGTACCAGCTTCTAAGGAACCCCAGTGCCCCTGCCCAGCTCCCTGCCCAGCCTCCTGCCCACCCTGTCCTGGACCTTGGGAGGCCAGGCTGGCTGAGGGTTCTTTGTCCACAGGTGACTGGGAAGTTCCGTGGGGGTGTGAACCCCTTCACCCGAGGCTGCTGTGGAAATGTGGAGCACGTGCTGTGCAGCCCCCTGGCGCCTCGGTGAGGCCCGGCCTGGGCAGGGTGGCGGGGGCCTCTGCTGGGCGTGGGGCAGGCAGCCTTGCACCCTCAGCTTGGTCCGTTTGGGCCCCTGCCAGGTGTGGCCAGCCCTGCCCTTGTGTGTTGGTGGCAGGTAAGCTGGCTACTGACCCCTGTGCCCTGGTGCAGGTACGTGGTGGAGCCACCCCGGCTGCCACTCGCGGTGAGTCTGAAGCCGCCTTTCCTTAGACCTGAACTCCTGGAGCGAGCTGCACCGCTCAAGGTCAAGCTTAGTGACAACGGGCTGAAGGCTGGCCTGGGCCGTAGCAAGGTGGGGGTCTGGCTGGGGGACGGGCTGGCAGTCAGGCCCTTGGATGGGGAAGCAGGCAGGTTGGTGGGGGCCTAGAAGAGGTGGACGGGGCAGTTGGAGCCATAGACAGATTCTGGGGAGGGGGCTAGGTCCCAGGCTGAATCCCTAGCGAAGCCCTACCCCTCATCCAAGCCCCACACACCACTGACCCCACCCCCTCCTAGTCCAAGGGCAGCCTGGACCGGCTGGATGAGAAACCGCTGGACTTGGGGCCGCCGCTGCCCCCTAAGATAGAGGCTGGCACGTTCAGCAGTGACCTGCAGACCTCTCGCCCAGGCAGTGCTGGTGAGGTGGGGGCAGCCACACCTGGGGAGGGACATGGGTTGACCCTCATCTGACCTCAGTCTGACAGTGGTCTGCATCTCCAGAGAGTGCCCTGTCGGTGCAGAGGACGAGCCCCCCAACACCTGCCATGTACAAGTTTAGGCCGGCCTTCCCCACGGGTCCCAAGGCACCCTTCTGTGGACCAGGCGAGCAGGTAAGGAGGCCTGGCCTGCCTTCCTGCAGTCCCTGCCCCCGAGGCCTGCTTCTAGGAACTCTACCCCAAGCCTTCATCCAAGGGAAGCCCCACTCTCAGATCCCTGCCCCCCTGCAGTGGAGGACACATTTCCCGAGGCCACGCCCCTCAGGGCTCTGCCTGGGTTACCAAGGGCCTTGTGTGACTGGTAGGACCCTGCCTGTGTGCACTCAGAGCTGGGACCCACGGAGGGGAGCAGGGTGTCCTGGAAGGGGCTGGCATGGGCTGTCTAGGCTTGGCATCTGTCCTTTGGCTGGCATTGCCCTAGGCCAGGTGGGCGGCTACCCCCAGGAGCAGTGTGTACCAGGATGCCTGGAATTCCACTATTAGTCTCTCTCTAAGGCCCACGGGAAGACTCTGGAAGAATTTGAGACCTGCTTAAGAAAGCACATTTCTCTTCCCTGAGTTGCATGAATGCTCTGTGGTCACTGGAGTGGTGGGTAGCGTGGGGCGGTCTGGGCAGTAATCGGAATGCCAAGCAGCCCCGGGGCGCTGTCTTTCCTTCTGGGTTACCCCAAGAGACAGGCCTGTGGCTGGGCCCCGTGCACCTAGACCAGCCCCATCCCTGGGGCCTCTCCCCTCAGGATTGATGTCCTTCCTGCAGAGTCACTGGGTGGAGCAGAGTCTAGGACTTCTTGGCGAAGGGTCTGAGTCTGCAGGCATGCAGGGCCGGGCCTCGCAGGAGGAGGCAGCCCTGCTCGGAGATGAGGGCTCCAGGGACGCCATCTTCCTGGGACTCCTGGGTCCAGCGGGGGATTGGGTCTGGTTGGCCAAGCACGTTGAGCCCACATTTGCCCTGATGCCCTTCTGGCTTTGTGGTTCCTGAGGCTTTTGTTTCCAGCCCAAGCCCATGCCCGCATGCCTGTCACAGAGGCTAGATGAGGCCCTTTCTCCCTGTGGCTGCCCTGAGTGGTGGCCCCTGGGGCTGCAGGGGCAGAACCCTAGGTGTCTGCAGCAGCCAGCTCTGGCCTCCCTCCCGCTGCAGAGCCCCTGCCCCTCAGCCATGGTGCCCAGGGACAGGGCTGTGGGTCACTGTGTGGCTCCTGATGGCTCCTTGAGGCCCAGTTCCTGAGGCCACAGTGCCACATGTAGCCCCTGTGGGCGCCGACTGGCAGCTGCAGGCAGGGTGGTGGGTGCACAGTGGTGAGAATGCCCTCTCCCTACAGGTTCCAGGCCCTGATTCCCTGACCCTGGGGGATGACAGCATCCGTAGCCTGGACTTTGTGTCCGAGCCGAGCCTGGACCTCCCTGACTACGGGCCTGGGGGCCTGCACTCGACCTACCCACCGTCCCCGCCGCTCAGCGCCTCCGATGCCTTCTCGGGCGCTTTGCGCTCTCTGAGCCTCAAGGCTTCAAGCCGGCGGGGTGGGGACCATGTGGCCCTACAGCCCCTGCGCTCCGAGGGTGGGCCCCCCACGCCCCACCGTAGCATCTTTGCCCCCCATGCACTGCCCAACCGTAATGGCAGCCTGTCCTATGACAGCCTACTCAACCCTGGCTCACCCGGTGGCCACGCCTGCCCCGCCCACCCAGCCGTTGGCATGGCCGCATACCACTCACCCTACCTGCACCCCGGGGCAGCAGGTGACCCGCCACGGCCCCTGCCCCGCAGCTTCAGCCCCGTGCTGGGCCCCCGGCCCCGGGAGCCCTCGCCTGTACGATATGACAACCTGTCCAGGACCATCATGGCATCCATACAGGAGCGCAAGGACAGGGAGGAGCGAGAGCGCCTGCTGCGCTCCCAGGCCGACTCGCTCTTCGGAGACTCGGGCGTCTATGACGCACCCAGCTCCTACAGCCTGCAGCAGGCCAGCGTGCTGTCTGAGGGCCCCCGAGGCCCCACGCTGCGTTACGGCTCCAGAGACGACCTTGTGGCCGGGCCCGGCTTTGGTGGGGCCCGCAACCCTGCCCTGCAGACGTCACTGTCCTCGCTGTCCAGCTCCGTGAGCCGTGCGCCTCGGACATCGTCTTCCTCCCTGCAGGCCGATCAGGCCAGCAGCAACGCCCCGGGGCCCCGGCCCGGCAGTGGCTCACACCGGTCGCCCGCACGCCAGGGCCTGCCCTCCCCGCCCGGCACTCCCCACTCACCGTCCTATGCAGGCCCCAAAGCTGTCGCCTTCATCCACACGGACCTCCCAGAGCCGCCGCCCTCGTTGGCCGTGCAGAGGTGGGTCCTGGGAGGTGTGGGTGGGCTTCCTGGCACAGGGCAGCTGTGCAGCCATCTGCAGGGCCCCTCTTGGCTGGGCACTCATAGGTCATCCCAGGGGCCTGTGTTTTCCTCTGGGGATGGAACAGGGCTCATGCACCTCACCCTGCTGTGACGGCCCTGGTTAGCCCATGTGGCCCAGCTCTGAGGATGTCCTGGGCACGCTCTGGGGACAGGGTATGAGAATTTGTGTCCTGAGCCCAACGACTCGTTCTTCCAGAGCTGGCACAGACCCAGCGCGTGGGAGGGTTGTGGGGCTTTCTTCTTGGGGCTGGTGTCATGCAGCAGCCTGGGGCTCCTCTAGGCTGTGGCTCTGACCTCCTGGGTCACACTGTCCCTGTCCACTGGGGCCCTCCCTGGGCCTGCTTTGTTGCATCTCTAGGAGGCTGGGGCTGAGGACATTACTTAGTAGTAGAATGTGCGACCCTGGGTGGCCGGGCCCTGGCCCTCCCTATGGCACATAAGTTCTAGGAAGCAGGGGCTTCCCTGCTCATAGGTGGGGAAGCTGACTAGGGAAGGCAGGCTGGCTGCAGGCACCCAGCAGGTTGGTAACTTGGAATGCAGGGTCAGCTGCCTCACAGGCCCAGGCCCAGGCCCAGGTAGGAGAACTGCAGGCCTCCTGGGGCCAGGACCTATGTCGCTGACGCGTGGTGTCCTCACGGCACCCGTTGCCCCGTCGGGGCCTGGGAACCTCCAGCACAGGCTCAGTTGCTGGCTGTCGGCAGATGCGGCCCCGAGCGTCAGTGCAGCCCAGCCCCGTCCACTCGGCCACAGAGGGGCTGAGGGCACGGCAGTCGGCCCTGAGCAGGCCTCGCCTACTCCACAGGCTGAGTCTGCTCAGCTTTTGTGGGGTCCGGGAGCAGGCTGCCACTGGGGATGATGAATGGAGAAGCCGAGACCTAGAAGTGGGCAGCATGGCATCCAGGCAGGGATCGCAGGCTGGGGACAAAGGGCTCTCGCCTGGAGAAGGTTTAAGCACAAGGATAGAGATGCTGTCCGTCAGTGCTGGTGGGCAGGACAGCCCCTTGTTTTCCTGAGAGCGGGCATGAGGCCTGGCAGAGGGGCCGGGGCTCCACTCAGTGCCCACCTGGCTGCCCCATGCTCTCTGTGGCCAGTGCCAGTTAGGAGGGACCCAGGGACTTGGGAGGGTGGTGGCAGTTGTCACAGTCTGTCTGTCCTGTGACGGCATAGCCGCTCCCTGGGGAGGCTCTGGGGCCCTCGCCTGCTTTCTGGGTGAACCCTCTGAGCCCAGGGGACAGGGGCTGCCAGGGGCCCCACAACACGGCTGCACCAGTCCACGTCCGTCGTCTCTGTCCTCCTCTGTCCTCTGTCCCACGTGTTCCCGTGTTTACCGTGTGCATGCGTGTATGTGCTTGTTTTGATGCAGGGATCACCCTCAGCTGAAGACTCCCCCAAGTAAGCTTAACGGGCAGTCCCCGGGTCTGGCCCGGCTGGGGCCTGCCACCGGCCCCCCAGGGCCCTCTGCCAGCCCTACGCGGCACACGCTGGTTAAGAAGGTATCCGGCGTGGGTGGGACCACGTACGAGATCTCGGTGTGAGGACTGACCGCCACCCATCCGCTGTGGTGCCACGGGGAGCAGGACCCCGCAGTGCGCCCCCTCCCCACCGACTTCTCTGCCCCAGGGACAGGAGGCCACCCCAGCCGGGGGTGGAGCCCTCGGCAGGAGAGAAAGCCACGCCTCCACAGCTTGCCCTAAGCGCTCTGCCTGTCCGTCCACTCATCTGACCATGGGGAGGTTGGCTCACTGGGCCAGGAACCACTGGGCTGGTCTTTGTCTGGGCCTATCCCATGGCTGGGGCAGTGAGGGGGCCCAGTCAGCCTCTTCGAGGCACCCTCTCTCAGCCAGGACTGGGCCACTCCTATCACCCATGCACCCCAGATCATTGCCAGGCCAGCTCCCAACGATCCCCTTACTGATGGGTCCCAGAGATGGACAGAGGCACCCAGGGCCCCCACTGTCCTTCTGACACAACCTCTGGGCTCCTGGACCGAGGGTCCCCTGCCAAGCTACTCCTAACGTGTTGCCTTTCACAGGCCCCGCTGGAAGCTCGTAGCTTGGCAAGGCCGATGCTTCTGGCCTGGCCTGCTCTGGGTGGTGGTGGATAGGGGACAGATGGACAGCCAGCCAGCTGTGGCGGGGCCCCAGCTCTGTGTGTCCTGTGTTGCCCGGCGGGCAGGCTCGTGTCCCGTGTCTGTGTGCCGTACTGCTGCGCGTGTCGCCACGCCATGTGATGTGTCAGTGCTCCAGCCGCCGCTGTCCCTTTCATCAAAGCCTTAACCTTTGCTTTATGCTCTTGTGGGAGGCGACAGGGGGCAGGCGGGAGCAGGCATGGGGGTGACGCTGCCACAAGGGGCTGGTGACACCCAGAGCCCCTCCCCAGCCCTCAGCCCCTCCCTGCCAAACTGGAGAACCCCACCCCCAGGCATGCCGAGCCCCCAGCTCTGGGCTGGCCAAGGTGCTCGCGCCCTGTGGAAAGCACACTGGGGACGCCAGCGCTTCCCCTGGCGTCAGGGACCCGAGAGCAAGCACACGACAGCGTCCGCTTGTGTCGTGTCTGTTTTACGTTTTTATATCTACATCTATATATCTATAATTTTATTAAAAAAAGAAAAAGAGTTACTTTGATTCTTTCCTTGGTCAAGGCCAGGGCTGTTGCTGCAGGGCCCCCAGAGTTAGGGGAGGGCAGGGGCCGGGCAGGGGCCGGGCCCCAGAAGAGGGGTGGCTGCTGTCTGGTGTGCAGGGGTTGGTGGGGTCCTCGGGGGCATTTCTGCCGACTTGGGCTGAGCCAGGGGCCTGGGAGGAGGGGGTGGCCGATGGTCCATGGCTGGGAAGTGTGAGGGTCTCTCACCTTGGATCTGCCCCATTTCTGGCAGTGACAGGCTGTTTGGGGGAAAGACTTGGATCTGCTGCTACCTACAGGGGGATCCGAGGACCCAAGAGCTTGGGGAGATGAAATGGGTGTGCATAGGGGCCACCTGCTGGCTCAGGACCGTGTGGGGGCTGCTGAACCTGCTGGAACTTTTCTGCCTGCCACACGCCAGGGGCAGGGCTGAGGGAGTGTGAGGGATTCACAGCTGTTTGGGGCTGAGGCCGCCTGGGCTGGGGCTGTCCCAGTGTGGGAGGTGTGTGGGCTGCAGGGCCCCGAAGCTGCGCCATGCTGACCTCCACCTTTCTGCTTCTCTCTCATGGACGCCGCGGCCCGCAGGGGGCGGATTGGCACCTGCACCCGTGGATGGGGGCGGCGTGGCCAGCCCTGGGTGCCCCCTGGGCTGCACCTGTGCCACCTTGGCCGCCCGGAGGACCGCCCACCACTGCGGGCCCCCTGGAGCCCAGCTGCCGGGGCGCCCCCACGAGGGGCCATGTGCCGCCTGCACTTGGCTGCCTCCAGCCTTTTCCCCAGCCTCTCTGGGCCCTAGCAGGATGACAAGTAGGCGGTTCTGGGGCCTGGGACAGCCTATCTGGGGACCCAGGAGGTCAGGCTGCCATGGACCCTGGGGCAGGGCTGGAGGTGGGCTGGGCTCTCCTCTCCACCAGGCCCAGCTTGACAGACTCCCAGCCTGCCAGGGCCTGAGACCCTGTGTCCATGTGACCTCAGGGAGTCCCTCACCTGCTGCAGGGGGCCCAGCACCCCACAGGGGCAGCCCCAGAGCTGTGGGGACCAGCACGACCTTTGCCCAGCCTCCCTGCCCGACCAAGCACTTTAGACCAAGCCACTTCCCCTTCGGGGAGCCCAGGCCTCCATGGGTTGGGCTGGTGGGGGTGGGTCTCAGGTTGCCCCCGAAGGTCTCTGCACTCCTCCTGCCCTTTCCCTGACACATGAACAGATGCCTTAACTTCCTGGAGCCGCCAGCCTGGTGAGCCATTGAACCCTGCCTGCCACCGAGGTCCTGTGGTCGTGGCCAGTGCTGCCCAGACCCCATGGGGGCTGCCTGCACCCAGAGATGATGCCGCCGGGAGCTGAGGGCCCATGGCCCAAGCACTGTGTCCTCCAGCAGTTGGCATGGCCTGCAGCAGGGTGGCACTCTGGCCAGCCCTTCTCTGGCACAGGGTCCCCGTCCCTGGGTCCACCCTGGGCTGTGGCTCTATTTCTCCCATTTTGGGATGAGAAAGCCACAAAGCTGTTATTCTTAAGGGTACCCCTGCCAATTCCCCAAATAAAATTTTTGGTGTTGATCTCCACAGCTCTGTCTACCAATGTGGTTCCCGGGACCGGACTGGGCCCTGGGTAGGGGAGGTGACGGGACCTGAGCAGGGTGGGTGCTGTCCAGGCAGGGAGGGGGGCTGCCTGAGAGGCATGAGGTCAGTCGGTCAGCAGGTTCAGCACTGAAAACCTGACCTCTGCGGTCTCCAGGATGGCCTGGCCAAGGGGGAAGACATGAGGACCCCCCTAGTCCTGCTCTTTCCTTTCAGTGGAGACCCTCCTAAGATGCCCTGGGGTGTCACAGCCCCGTGTGGAGGGCCTGCCTTCTGGAGGGCAGGTGGGATGTGGGTGGGAAGCCAGCCCTGAGGCTGGAGTCTCCACCCTGAGGGACCCTTGCTGCTGGATTGCCCGGGCGTCCCTTCCCCGATTTCCACAGAGACACGCTCACAGGCCCTGAATGTCATGACTCTATGTCCAGCTGCAGGCCCAGCCCTCAGGACAGACCCCGCCTCCACCCTTCTCTGCAGCTCCTGGCTTGGACGGTGCACAGTGGTGCTGTGGGCAGGGGGCTGGCATGGCCACTGGGCATCTGGGGTAGTGCTGGCCGCCTGGCCTCCTCCTCATTGGGGCCACTGGGCCTCCGGCCTAGAAGGGCAGGAAGCCGTCCACCTCGAGGTGCAGGAAGGGGTCCAGCAGGGCCCGGAGCTTCCAGACGGTGGCGCGGCTCAGCAGGGGTGGCACCAGCCCCTCGAAGGGTGTGGGGTTCACCACGTACACATAGGCAGCGGTCCAGACCAGCAGGGCCCCCAGCAGCAGCCTCAAGGTCAGCAGCCTGGGGGCGGCAGTGGTCAGGGCAGGGGCATGCGGGGGGCCTGGGAGTGGCGGTGGTCAGGGCAGGGGCGTGAGGGGGGCCTGGGGGTGGCGGTGGTCAGGACAGGGGCATGAGGGGGTCTGGGGGCTGGGCTCTGCTGCGCAGTCACCTACCAGAGCGGACCTGCCAGGCCCTTGGGGCTTTCCAGCTTTGGCCTCCCTTTCTGTCGAGGAGGGGCTGGATCAGAGCCCACCCCAAGGGTACAGGCCGAAGAGGGGGAATCCCTGGCTTTGGGAAACCCTCCTAGACAGGGGTCCCCCCACCGCAGCCCTGGCCCCTTCCTCCTGGACAGGCTCCTGCAGCCACTTTTCAAATGCCCTCCTGCCCTGGGCCTGCCCTGCTGGAGCCCATTTCTCCCACTCCTGCAGGCAGGGCCCTGGGTTTCGGGGCTGGTCTTCCAGATCCGGAGTGGGGCTTGGGGGGCTCACCGCCATGCTTGCCATCTGCTGCTCCTTCCTGGCCTGAGTGCGGCACTGGGCCCGCTCCCTGCAGGGGCCTCATGGTCAGGACCCCATGCCCTCCTCCCCCAGCCTGGCACCACCCCCTGGCTCGGTGCTGTGGAGGTAGGGGTCAAGAATGGATCTCCCCCATCCTGACCAGGACATCTTCTGAGACCCCGCTCAGCTGGCCCAGCCCCCGACCCCACATTACCCCAGAATCTCCAGCTGGATGTCCTCCATCTGGTCCAGCACACCCTGGATGTCCTTCTTAAGGTTCTGGGGGCCAGAGGAGGTAAGTGCAGCAGTCCCCCGCCCCGCCCTCCCTGCCTCTCGCCCGCCTGCTCCATCCTTCCGGGTGCTGCCCTGTGGGGACCTACCAGGAGCCCGGAGGCTTGGTTGTTCAGGGCTGCGTGCACCTCAGCCACGCCGTCCCACACCTGGGGGGAGGGGGGGTCACGCCTGAGGAGCAGGACCCACCGGGTGGACCCCCAGCACCCCTCCCCCTCAGCCAGGTGGGCACCTCTGTGATGACCATCTTCTTCCTCTCAAAGCACAGGCGGATCTGCTGCAGCTCGTTCTGAGGGTGGGGCCCAGGGTGGGCTCGGGCAGCATCAGCAGGGTGGCTGGTACCTGCCCGCCAGGCCCACTGGCCTATTGCATGAAGACCCCTCCCCACCAACCCACCCCCAGCCCACCTGGAGTGCTGCACTCAGGTTCCTCCCCGCTCAGCCCCCACCACCGAGACACACCTGGGACTGCTTCACAAAGGCCTCTTGCCCCTGGCACAGCTCCCGCTGCAGCAGCTGCAGAGGCACCCTGTCCCTCAGGGGCTGCTTGCTGGCTGGCTCTGGGGGCTGTGGGAGAACCCCCAGATCAGCCCCAAGGCCGTGGGCTAGCAGGACGTTGGCTGCATGGGGTCCCCAGGCCCTGCACTTACCCAGGCCCGGGAGGTGCAGCTTGCGGGTTCGGGACACAGGGGCAGGAACTGCTGCCCAGGCCCCAGGGGAGCCCCCAGCGGCTCCCGAAGGTCCTGGTTCTGCCTTTTCTGGGGGTGGGGGGGCTGAGAGATGGGACAGCCTGTCATGGCCACTCCTGGGGCTAGGGCTGGGGCTGGGGCTAGGGTGCCAGGCGGTGGATGGGGCGCTCACCAGGCTGTGGTTCTCTTGCTCCAGCTGCAGGAAGGATTGTTCCCCAGAGCCCGGTGGCCCGCACTGCAGCTGAGATAGGGCTGCGCTGGGCGAGGCCATGGCCCCTCCCTCCGGCGACAGGGGTGGGCATGGGCAGGGTCTGGTCCCCAGGCCAGTGGATCCCCCCTGCCTGGAAGCCCCTTGGTTTGGCCCTGGATGCAGGGGCCAGCCCCGCCGGAGCCGTGCCTCCTCAGGGTCTCTCGTTCTCTGCTCCTCGCTGGACAGAAAGATCCTGGGAGTGTCACCCTCCACCCTGGGCCCTCTGCCTTCTGCCTCTGGGACTGGGAAAGGTCTCTGGGACTGCACTAAGTGAGCAGAGGAGATGGAGCGCAGGCAGGGCCACCCTGCAAATCCCCGGCAGGGCTGGTCCAGGCATCCTCCATGGCTGCTGGGGGGGTGTGGGTGGCCACAGGGGCCCAGGGTTTTCAGCCCCTCCATCCCTCACTGCAACCCCTTCCTGGCCCAACCTGCCACCCTCTTATTGAGGGCACTCTGGGCGACCCACTAGCTCCCAGGCTGCCACAGGCGACAGTCACAAAGGCCTAGGTGAGGCCAGGGAGGTCACAATGGGCCCTTCCCACCTGGTCCTGAAGCTACCCCACCTGGTGACCTCACTGCCTCTGACCCACTGACCCACCAAGTGAATTCTTTTTCTTTTTACGAGAGAGGGTCTTGCCGTGTCATCCAGGCACAGTGATGTCTCATTGCAGCCTCCAACTCCTGGGCTCAAGCAATCCTCCCACCTCAGCCTCCCAAGTAGCCAGGACTACAGGTGTGTGCAACCATGTCTGGCTAAGTTTTAAATTTTTTAATAGAGATTGGGCTTTCGCTGTATTGCCCAGGCTGGTCTTAAACTACTGGCCTCAAGTGATAGTCTTGCCTCAGCCTCTGAAAATGTTGGGATTACGGACATGAGCTACTGCACCCACCTAGTTATTTTTCTTAAATGTGAAACAGATAATACACACACACACACACACACACACACACACACACACACACACACACACACACACACAAACACACAGTGTATTCAAAAAATATCAAACAATAAAAATGGCATCTGAGCCTTTCCCAATTGCATCTCCTGTCCCTGCAGCCAGGAACCTCCTCTTTAAGCTCCTCCTGGAGGTGGGCTGCCATCTTCTGCCCCTCGTTCACAGGGAAGAGGTCATCCTGCAGCCCAGCTTTCTTTTCACCGAATGAATCTCTGAGGTCTTTAAACCATTCTTTTCTAGCTATGTATTGAACATTTACTTTATGCCAGATCCAGTACATGCCATCATTATCCTGGGTTTACAGGTGGGGAAACTGAGGCAGGAGGCCCTTTAGTCACTCGCCAAAGGCCATGTGGCTGTTACAGTCAAGCCACTGGGTTGGGGGCGTGGATTCATGCCGGGACCTGTTCCCTCCTGCTCCCTGGCGCTCCTCACACCGCCACCCAGCTGTCCCTCAGTGTCCCTGAGTGCCCACGCCTGTACCCTCCTCCTTCTCGAACCCCTCAGCCCTCGGTGAACCCTCAGAAAGCTGGCTCCGAGAAGTCCTCATATGGGAGGAACAGCCGGGTTCCCTCCTCTCCCAGTGTCCTGGCCCCGCTGCAAGGTGACTCAACCTCCTACATCAATAGGCGGGGCCCGCTTTCCACCCCTGGACTCTGGACTGGCCTCAGATGCACTTGGCCAATGGCTGCTCCTAAGGTGCTGTGGACAGAAGTTGGCACGACACTCGTGCGCTGGGCCTGGACCTCTCTTGCTTGGCTCTGGGTACTGTTCTCTGTGCAGGAGGCCTGGGTTGGACTGCAGGATGAAAGGCCATGGGACAGGAGAGGCTTCTGTCATCCCAGCTGGTCCCCAGCTGCCTGAAGGTGGGTGGGCAAGCCCAGTGAGACCCCCAGAGAACTGTCCCATACGGCCAGCCAAGTTGCAGCCACGTACCGCCGAGCCTCAGGCTGTCACGTGGTTTTGCCGCTGAGTTTTGGAGTGGGCTGTGATGTGGGAGGAGATATTGAGAGGGCTCACAATCCTAGAAGCATCTTACCCTGACCTCACACCTGCTAGACATTGGACTGGGGAAAGAATCGGGGCTGAGGGCATTTCCCACAGGACTGGAAGGCCAGTTGTGGTCCTCGGTGCTGGGAGCTGGCCAGGCCGATGGCCTTCTCCCCGGAAGCCTGCAGGGCTTATGAGAGAGGGTCTTGCTCTGTCATCCAGGCTGGAGTGCAGTGGCACAGTGATGTCTCATTGCAGTCTCCAACTCTGGGGCTCAAGCAATCCTCCCACCTCAGCCTCCCAAGTAGCTAGGACTACAGGTGTGTGCAAGCATGCCCGGCTAATTTCTAAATTTTTTATAGAGATGAGGCTCTCGATATATGGTCCAGGCAGGTCTTAAACTCTTTGTCTATCTACAAGAAGCCCTCTGATCCCTGTGCCTCTGGGGGTCACACCAACTGTGGGTCCTTGGTGAGCACATTCTGCCTCGAGACCTGACATTTCTGTGATAACATTTCTCGGTTCCTGCTCATTGTAGAACTCCCGTCACTCAAATGTTGGGCCTTTTGAATTGATCCTGTGATTCCTTCTTTCTACCTTTGCTTGTAGATAGACTTCCCTGCATCCAACACATACACTCTCTCTGCTTTTCAAAAAATTGGTTCTGGGGCCAGGCACCGGGGCTCTCTCCTGTAATCCGAGAACTTTGGGAGGCTGAGGCGGGCAGATCACTTGAGGTCAGGAGTTCCAGACCAGCCTGGCCAACATGGTGAAACTTGTCTCTACTAAAAATACAAAAATTAGCTGGACATGGTGGCGTGTGCCTGTAATTTCAGCTACTCGAGAGGCGGAGGCAGGAGAATCTCTGGAACCCAGGGACGGAAGTTACAGTGAGCCGAGATCGCGCCACTGCACTCCAGCCTGGGTGACAGAGCGGGACTCTGTCTCAAATAAATGAATAAAAATTAAGAAGTTGGTTTGGATTTTAGCAGCAAGATATCTCCATTGTTCCCCGAGCTCCCCTCTTCTTGTTCCAGAGAATTCGGTTCTGCTCTTAGGGATAAAGTGGGTTTGGGGGGAAGTGAATCTTTTGCTTCCTGCATTTTCTCTCTTGTGGCTCTCTTTTGTTTAGTCTTGGAACTTCCCATGAGACTCAGTGCTCAAATGTCTGCTTTTCTTTCTTTTCGATCCTTGTTTGTGGGGGAGGCAGGCAGAGCTGCCACATGCTCCTCTCTCCTGGTTAACTTGAGACAGACAGACAGCCAGGTCCTGGAAGGGAGGTCTCCTGCCTCTGGGAGGAGGCGTCTCGGGCTGCAGGGCTGTGGGGCTGCGGTCTGGAGCGGGACGGCACCGGCTCCCACTGCTGTCCTGCCATACCTGTTCGCAGCACACCTCTCCTCACCAGTGACGAGGCCACTGCTTGCCAGCTGCTCGCCTTCCTCCTGCCAGGCTGTCCTGCCACATCAGCCTCCGCTTTCCACCTGAAGAAGTGTCTCGAAATACCTTGTCTGCAGATGACCTCTCTCCTGTTCTCGGTGCCACGTGGGCCTCCCCAGCGGAGGCGCTGGACACCTGGCCCTGGCTGCCGGAGGTGTCTGCTTAGTTGCCAGAGGGTGGCGGCAGCTTCAGGACCCTCCCTGGCCCCTGCCTTGTTCATTCCTAGCTGCAATGTCCTGGGTCTCAGGATGTGCTGAGCTCAGAGACCCCATGGGGCAACCTGGGATGGGGGTTGAGGAAGGCCTCTTGGAGGAGCCCTGAGACGAGGTGGCCCTGGGGTGGGTGGAGGAGGCTGTGATAAGCAGGGGTGGGGGCTGCCCCCTGCTCTGTGTGTCCCTGAGTGAGTGGGGGGGGCTGCCCCCTGCTCTGTGTGTCCCTGAGTGAGTGGGGGGGCTGTCCCCTGCTCTGTATGTCCCTGAGTGAGTGGGGGGGCTGTCCCCTGCTCTGCGTGTCCCTGAGTGTGGGGAGCTGTCCCCTCCTCTGAGTGTCCCTGAGTGGGGGGGCTGTCCCCTGCTCTGTGTGTCCCTGAGTGAGTGGGGGGGCTGTCCCCTGCTCTGTGTGTCCCTGAGTGAGTGGGGGGGCTGTCCCCTGCTCTGTATGTCCCTGAGTGAGTGGGGGGGGCTGTCCCCTCTCTGTGTGTCCCTGAGTGAGTGGGGGGCTGTCCCCTCTCTGTGTGTCCCTGAGTGAGCGTGGGGAGCTGTCCCCTGCTCTGAGTGTCCCTGAGTGAGTTGGGGGGGCTGTCCCCTGCTCTGTGTGTCCCTGAGTGGGAGGGGCTGTCCCCTGCTCTATGTGTCCCCAGCCTGCTAGGTTTCCCACGGGGGCCAGGATGCTGAAGAGGGAAATGTCTTCATGGGGACGGGTGGCTCCTGTAATAACGAGACAGCACTGGCTTCCTGGGGGAACAGCAGGGCCGGGTCCTTAGGTCCCACCGTAGATGCCCAGGCCTGGCTGAGATTCCCCAGTGGCCCTGAAGGGGCACCTGGGACAGCCCGATGGCCCGTTGTCCTCCTGTCACCCTCGACCCTGGGCACCGCCCTCGCTGGACACCCGAGCTCCCTGCACCCCCGCCCCTCCCAGCCTGTGCCCGGGAAGGCTGCTGCTCTCTCAGTCGGCCCTGAAGCCCCCCAGCCTCCTCACCCCTCCCTGTGGTCCTTGGCAATCGCTGGAGCCTGAGAAGTTGGGGGGCTCTTGGAGAGACAGGGCCCTGGATTCACAGCCCTGGGGTCCCCAACTCATGGGGTCAGATACGCTAACAAAGGCCAAGCGCCCTACTAGTGTCAGGGATTAGGGCGGGCTTGGGGGTTCGCCTCAGGTCCGGGCTCCGGGATGTCATGCAGGACGGGGCGTGACTGCAGCGGGGGCACTGACTGGAAGCCGGAACTCCTGGCTTCAAGGGCGGAAAGTGTGTGGCCAGCGCGGCGTGCTGGGGGGACTGTGGCCCCGTTGCCAGGCAGCGCCTCCCTGTACGCCAGTTGCCATGGAAGCCGCTTCCTGCCCATGCTCCCACGGCGTTCAGATGGCCTCGGGGAGCCTGATGTGGAGGGGCCGCCCTGTGTCCTCGCCCTCCTCCACTGCCCAGGAATGGGCTGGGCGGGCAAAGAGGAGCAGAGGCTGGAACGCCCAGCATGGAGACCTGAGTCCTTCCTGCAGGAGCTGGGCGGCGGCCCAGGGCAGGGCCTGGGTGGGGCTGTTCTCTCATCCACACTGCGACCTTGAGGTTCCATGTCCCCAGTTTATTAATTTCTATTTTTATTTATTAAGACAGGGTCTCACTATTGCCTAAGCTGGAGTGCAGTGGCGTGATCACGGGTCACTGCAGTTTCCAACTGGGCACGAGGGATCCTCCCACCTCAGCCTCCTATGTATTGGGGACCACAAGTATGCACCACCATGCCCAGCTAATTCTTTATTATTTATTTTTGTAGAGACTGGGTCTTGCTATGTTGCCCAGGCTGGTCTTGAGCTCCTGGTTCAAATGATCTGCCTGGCTCAGCCTCTCAAAATGCTAGGATTACAGGTGTGGGCCACCTCGCCTGTGCTAGGCTGTCCCCAAGCATATCTCAAAAGCCAGGAACAGGCCCTGAGTGGATGGAACTCAGGGTCACCGGACCAGCCACAGCCCTCAGAGGACCCCATCTCTGGTGCCCCCTGTGCTCCTGGCCCACACCCACCCAGGCTGCCTGTCAGGGTGTGCTCCCTCACCAGCCCTCAGAGCTACCCTACATGGAGGGTTGGGGGTCCCAGAAAACCTGGGAGAAATGGTAGTGGGCCCTTCATGGGCACTACCCCTTCATGTCCACCCAGAGCCTGGGCTGTGGCATGAGGTGTGAGTGCTCCTTTTCTTCAGGAGGGTAAGAGGGGCATGTGGCCTTCGGTCAGGGCCCATGGGGGCTCCAAGGGTGGTCTAGGGCCTCCCAGGTTCCCCCGGACTCACAGCCAAGAGGAGGGGTCCGAGGGGCACTGTGTGAGGGACACGGTGGCTTGCAGAGTGCTCCGCCCTATCCAGGGCCAGGGTGGTGAGTGGACACATGCCCTGAGTGCTGGGAGCCTCCTCTGCCTCCCCTGCCTCCCCACCCTGTGGGACACCTCCGAGGGGACAGAGAACAGATGGGGGCTGGGTCCTGGGAACGGGGTGTGGGGGAAGGGCAGAGTGCTGGGGATGCTGGGCCCACGACATCCCATGACATCCCTGTCCCTGGGGCCTTCCCATGTCAGAGGCAAGGCTAGAGAGTAAGGACACACCCTTTGTCTGCCCTGGCCCCAGCACGGCCAAGCCACTCCCAGCGTGCGGGAGATGGCAGGCCATTTGTCTCCCTCCTGGGTGAGTCTCTGGACACTGCTTCTCGCATTTTTTATTTAAGAATCAGAGAGATAATAAGAATGTCAAGGAAAAATCTTCTCACAGACAATGCAGCCGCATAAATGACTGTCAGCCGGGGCGTCCAGGGCTCCAAGGCCCCAGGAGGTGGCTGTGCTGGGGCTGCCAGGCCCCTGGCTCCAGGGTTGCCAGGGCTGAATTGAACGTGCCCACCCCTGCCCAGGCCCAGCAACAGCCTGCCCCTGAGGAGCCCACCGGCTTGGTCAGTCCACCTTTTTGGTGCTCCCTGCCCACCTGCTTCTAGTCAGACGGTGCAGCCTGGGAAGACAGTGTGGCAGAGTGCCTGATGGCCAGTGCCAAGGTCATCTCCCGGGTCCTTTCAAGAGCCAGGACTCCTGCCCTGTGCCCGCCTGGCACCTACTGGGGTCTAGGCTGCCCACTGGAGCAGGAAACACAGTGCTGGGCTGTGAGCTCCTGGGGCCTGTCTCTGTGGCCCAGGACCCGGCTCCTGGGTTGAGGGAGAGACCAGGGGCAGGTGAGGAGCAGCAGCCCTGCTCCAGAACCCCTCCATGCCCACCCATGGGTGCCTGGGAACTTGTGTGCAGGTATGGGCTGGAGCTGTCATGCAGTTCCCAGTCTCACCACGAGATGGCGCCATGCCCCTGCAGACGCAGTGCCCAGAGCAGGCCAGGAGTTCTTGGCAGCTGTAGCCAGGGGCGTCCACCCAGGAGAAGCACTGTCAGGGTGGGGGCAGCACTGGGGGGAGCCCCTCCCCACTTGGATCCGGAGTTCCTATGGGCCTAGGGCAGGGGCTGGCTGGTGGCCAGAAGTCCCCTTGCTGAGTCAAGGGTGTCTATCCCACGTTTCACATGGAGAGGAATTATCCCTGACTCACCTGGCACTGTCCTGGGGCCCTTGCCTACCCCTCCCAAGGGACTGGGCTCCTGTCTTGGGGCCTTCCCAGGCATAGTAGCCTTCGGGCAGCCATGGCCTGGCCTCAAGTTGACCCACTTGTCAGTGGGCTCCCAGCTCCTGTCCAAGGTCACGACTGCCCCTGACCAGTGTGTGGCAGCCACTGTGGTCTGGGCCAGTGAGTCTGTGGCCAGAGAGTGACCCAGGTGTAGATGCTGCTCTCAGCTAGGAGAGTCCATCTGGAGGAAGAACCAGGAACCAGAGGGATACTGGGTTCCCTGCAGGGACTCCAAGAGGCAAACCACGTGGAGAGTCACCTGAGAGCGGATGACAGAAGCTCCACCTCCAACTGCTGCCTCAGCCCTCAGATCAGGGGAGGGCGGGACGCTGGCCCTGGCTCCACCTGGGAGATGCCACGGGGCCTTGGTCTGGGGTGGGGGACTGGCAGGAGGCTGGGTACGGCCACTGCTCTGGAGTGACCATACATTTCTGCCCTGCTTGCCTCATTCTTTTCCTGAGGGCCTCAAGGGGACACATGAGAGGTTTACTGGGGTCAGGGCTGGGGAGGGCTCTCAGCGCTGGCCTTTTGGGGCCCTGTGTCCTCACTGCCCCTTTCTGACCTGGACCTGGGCTGGGGCCTCTGCCTTCCCCCAGGCCTGGAGATAGGCCGTTTTGGAGGCCCTTAGGCCCGACAAGCCTGCTTCTTGGAGCCAGGCTGGGGGCTGGGCTGTATCCCAGTGAGATGGGGGATCTGGAGTGTGGGGTGGGGATGGGGCTGGGAGCAGGTGGAGGTTGGCGCCTCAGGCTCTGGGGAATGGGGCTGGGATGGCTGGAGGGTGCAGGAGGGCCTGTCTCAGGCCTGGGCTTTGGGGTCTGAGCCCAGCCCTGCTCCCAGGCAGGCAGCCCTCTGCAGCCGCAGGTTCCCATGCCGGTTGGAGCTGTGATGAAAGGTGCCGGGGCCGCCTTGCCTCTGCCCAGGACACACAACTGAGAAGTCACACTCTGCTGCCCAGCTGTGGGCTTTCAAGCCCACTGCAGCCTCCAGGCGGGCCCTTGAGCAGCAGGGCCTCTTGGGGGGAGGAGGAGACACCGGGAAACCGGACCAACCAGGTGGGGAAGGGAGAGAAGGTGGGCGCACAGTTGTGTGGGCACCCGCTCCTTCCTGAGCTGACTGTGATCCTCCCAGCCCACCCCACTCCAGTCCTCTGGGCTGGCTGCCAGGGGGTACTGCTCAAGGCCACGTGCCTCCCTAAAGGTCTCACCTTCAGAGCCAGCCTTTGAGGCTCCCGGTGACCTCAGCCTGTTGCCCTTGACCTTGAGTTTGCCTAGATCAACTGAGAGGCCGCTCTTTGGGCCTCAGTTCTCCCATCCCCAGGGAGCAGCTCTTCTGTCCCCTGACAAGACCCCTCCTCGCTGAGCCACCACCGCTGCCAGGGTTCTGACGGGCGGATGTTCCTCAGAGGGTGACTCTGGGCCCTCAGGCAACCAGCTACTCTGCGGTCGGGGGTGGTCTGCACATGGATGGCATCACTCTTGGATCCTTTGGTGGAAGCTGGCTCTGCTGAGCGCAGCCTGCAAATATTTTTAGGAAAACTCAATCCACAGGCTGGGGATTTCTGCTTCCCCCCGACCCAGATGGCCCCCAGCCAGCCAGAGAGCCACGAGAACCCAGCTGCTAGCAACTGCCAGCAGGAAACCCACTTGCAGCTGAGCAGCCCATCCCCGCAGCGGGCCTCACCTCCCCGAACCTCCGAGGACCAACCTGGCAGCTCCTCGGGTGGGTGTGGCCGCGCTGCTTCCCCACCTGCTCCTGGACCCTGTGCCAGGCGGTCCCTTGCCTCAGCAGGGCCTCGCCTCCCTCAGAGCCGCTCTGTTGCCTGACCTTGTGATGCCATGGGTCCTCTGGGCACTGGTGCAGTCGGTGGGGTCAGCTTTGGCCAGCAGGTGGGGGGCAGTTGATGTAAATCCTCCTCCCTCTCTGCTGTTTCTGCTTCCCTCCTCCTGCCCAGCTTACCTGCCTTTTCCCCACTCTGGCTCCCAGGTTGCACTGTTTAGAAAGCTGTGGCTGCCTGCTGGCACGAAGGCCTGATTTTCTTGGGAGCTTGGGCTAAGACCCTGACCGGCCCTCCCACCACCCAGCTAACCAGCAACAGGACTGGCAGTGGTCAGGAGGGAGCCCCCTTGACCACCCACCCGGCGCCCCCAGCCAGCCAACTCTGCCCCCTCGGGGCCGTGAGCTGGAGGTGCCAGGACTCCCGGGAGGCAGTGTGAGGCATTCTTAATAAGTCCCTAGTCGATGATAAAGGGCAGTATCAACCCCTCGCTAATGCGCAGTGAGCAGTTTCCCATACAGGGGAGATGTTTAATTTATCTAGGGAACTGGGCGAAAGTTATAAAAATGGTAATTTCTTGGAGATTCAATTACGTGTTTTCATTGTTACCCTCAGTAATCAAGGAAATGATTTTTTACAAAAGGCCGTGAGATGATACCGATCTCAGGAGAGGATCTGGGCTGGGTGGGGGCTTTGGGTATGAAGAGGAGGGCAGTGTCTGCTGGGGGCAGGCAGGGCAAGTGGAGCTGAGCTGCCTAGCCCCCCAGCTCCTCCAGCTCCTCCAGACCCCCAGCTCCTCCAACACCCCAGCTCCTTCAGGCCCCCAGCTCCTCCAACCCCCCAGCTCCTCCAGGCCCCCAGCTCCTCCAGCCCTCCAGCTCCTCCAGGCCCCCAGCTCCTCCAGGCCCCCCAGCTCCTCCAGCTCCTCCAGACCCCCAGCTCCTCCAACGCCCCAGCTCCGTCAGGCCCCCAGCTCCGCCCGCCCCCCACCGCCGCCCGGGCGGCCGGGGGGGGCGGGGGGGGGGGGGGGGGGGGGGGGGGGGGGGGGGGGGGGGGGGGGGC
>CAUYQU010100071.1:0-67154 GCA_963574635.1 Cheracebus regulus
CCCGTGTGGCTCCTCTGCCGGGAATCTCCCGGTCTGTGGGCAACAAAAATTCGTCGGAAAGTGCGGCGTCCACTCGTTCTCTGCGCTTTCACTGGGAGCTACATTCCTGAGCTGTTGCTGATCGGCCATCTTGGATCTCTCTCCATGTTTGTACTTTTTGCAGTGTTTGAATTCTTTCTAATAAAAACACTTAGTATTTACAAGATAGAATAATTTATTTTATCAAAAATAAGACTGTAAACAAGCCAAAATGTTAACCAACAACTGTTCATCTGGTATAAAGGGATATGAATCATTTTAGTGTTCTTTTACATTTTTTAATTTACAAATAATAATTCTACATATTTATGTGGTAGAATGTGATTTTTCAATACATGTATACATTGTGAGATGATCAAATCCGGGTAATTAGCATATCTGTCACCCCAAATGCTTATCATTTTTTGTGGTGAGAACATTTAAAAACTTCTCTTTTAGTTATTTTGAAATAGCTAATACATTAACTATAGTTACCTTGCTGTGCAATACAGCAGCCAGAACTTACTACTCCTAACTGTAACTTTGTGCCTGTTGACAAATGACCCTCCTTTTGTCCATCAACCTCCCCCAACCCAAGCCCCTGGTAACCATCATTCTGCTCCCTACTTCTATATTTTTTTTTTCTTTTTTGTTGTTTCCTTTTTTCAATTTTAGCATCAGATTTACTTGCAAATATGTTCTCTATTTCTATGAGCTTGCCTTCTTTAGATTTCACATATACATGAGATCACATGGTGTTTGTCTCGCTGTGTCTTATTTCACTTAACACAATATCCCCTAGGTTCATCCATGTTGTTGAAAATGACAGAATTTTGTTGTTGTTGTTGTTTTTTAAGGATGAATAGTATTCCATTATGTATATATACCACATTTAAAAAATCCATTCATCCCTTCATGGAAAGTTAGTTTGTTTCCATTTTATCTTGGCTATTGTGAATAATGCTGCAATGAACACAAAAGTGCAGTCTCTTTGGCATACTGATTTTAATTCCTGTGAATATATACACAGTAGTGAGATTCCTGGATCATATGGTAATTCTATTTTTACTTTTTTAAGAAATCTTCATACTATTTTCAAAATGACTACTAATTTACAACACCACCAACAGTGTAAAGGGTTGTCTTTTCTCCACATCCTCACCAACACTTATTATCTTTTATGTTTTTGATAATAGTCAATATACAATTGTAAGGTGATATCTCACTGTGTTTTTAATGTGCATTTCTCTGATAATTAAAGATGTTGAGCATTTTTTTCATGTATCTGTTGGCCATATGTATGTCTTCTTTGAAGAAGTGTCTATTCAAGTCTTTTGCCCTTTTTTAAATAGAGTTGTTTTCTTGTTATTGAGTAGTTTGGGTTATTTGTATATTTTGGATATTAGCCCCTTACCCCATATGTGATTTGCAAACATTTTTTCCAAATCTGTGGATTATCTCTTCTCTCTATTAAGTGTCTTTTACTTTTTAATAAAAATTTGTTACATGCCTTTGCAAAACAAGGTTCTAGACTTCATTTGAGAATATGCAGGAAAGTTCAATAATTTGAGACAGCATATTGCAGGGTAAGGAGTACTCAAGCTTTAGATTGAACCTAAGTTAAATATCAATTATCTATTGTTATGTAGTAAATCACTCCAAATTTAGGTGGCATAAAATGACTACTATTTTATATACTCATGACTTTGTGGGTCAAGTAGTTAGGCAATGGACAAACTTGTTTCTGTTCTCTGATGTCTGGGACCTCACTTGAGGTTACTTAAATATCCAGGAGCTGGCCGGAATGGCTCAATGGAGGCTGTATTTATGGAGTCTTGGTTCTGACTTTTAGCCTGGGCTTCTCATATCATGGTAGTCTCAGAGTTCTAAGAGGAAGCATTACAAAGAAGACAAACTCCCTAAGTTCAAGTGCTTAGTAAGCCTCTGTTAATGTCATGCTTGCTAATGTCCCATTGGCAAAAGCAAGTCACAAAGTCAAACCTAGACTCAATGTTGGAAGGGCATACACAAGAAATTTGGATCTTAAGTAATTATATTTCTCTGAGTCTCAAAAGAGTTTTTGCTTTTGTACAATGAAAATAACAATACCTAATTTACTTGGTTTAAGGGATTAAATGAGACAAAAGTATAGTTAACAGAGAACCTAAGAAATAGTACATGTTTAATAGATATTAATTTCTATAATACTTATACAAACATAAAGGGTACTTTTGTTTAAAAATGGTTGCACACCTCATAAACTTGTCTTTTAAATAAGTTTTATACAGTTTTGATTCGCACTGTTTTAAATCTGTTTTTCAGTGTTTTTATTTATTTTGGGTCCCCCACACAAATTCTATAAGTCCTTCTATGCAATGGTTACATTATTTTCTATTTCCTTTGTTTCTCATCTTAGCTTTCATTTTTATAGGGTTCTAATCAAAAGTACATTTTCCATTAAACTACTTGGAGGACACCCTGTTTGATCTTCATGCAACCTTATGATATAGATAAAGAAGTTATCATCCTCACTTCACAGTTGGGAAAATTATGGCTGAGAAGGGTTAAATTAATATCTGAGGTCATTCATTAGCATAGGCAAGACTACATCCAAAGTCTCAGTTTTCCCAGGCTTCAAAACTGCAGACCATAACATATCTTTCTAAATTCTCATGAGCCTCTTCAGAAATCTCTGTGGACATTCCAGAAATGTTATTATTGCAATGTTTCTACAATCTTTTCATATGTTGATTTACTGTCTAATAATAGAAACAGAATTCACCACAGTTAAGAGAACTTAACTTACTTTCTCCAGATATCAAATGCAAACCTGTTATGGGATTAGTATGTATTTAACATTGTAAGAATATGTAGAAAAGTTCTGGCTATAAAAGGGCTCTTGCCTTTTTATTCAAATAAATCAGGGTTTACAAACTCTTTTTTATAAAAGTTTTTGCTTTTTAATAAAAGTTTGTTACCTCAAAGCTGATCCCTGAGGACTCATCACCCTTGGTCCTTTGTCCTTGGGTTTCCAGCTGGACAGAATATCAAAAGGTAGGAGAAGGGAGAGGCCTAAACTGGAGAGTGTTGAAGGGAGACTCCTTAGAACATAACCGTTTCTGTTTTGTTTCCTTTAATTAGGAAAGATCAAGGTCTCATAAAGATGCCAGTGGAGGTTGGACACCGTAGCTCACACCTGTAATCCCAGCACTTTGGGAGGCCAAGGCAGGTGGATCACCTGAGGTCAGGAGTTTGAGACCAGCCTGGCTAAAATGGTGAAATCCTGCCTCTACTAAAAATATGAAAATTAGCTGAATTACAGGTGGTGTTTACCTGTAATCCCAGCTACTTGGTTGGGAAGCAGAAGTTGCAATGAGCTGAGATTTCGCCATTGCACTCCAGCCTGGTTTATAAGAAACTCTGTCTCAAAAAAAAAAAAGGCCAGTGGAACCCTGACATTTGCAGATAAGTCTCATATACCAACACACATTCATTCATACAAGCATGTACACACACATACACATCAGTGGAAAGGGGTAAATGTCTGATATCTGTATACTGATATAAAATGTTAAATTCTGTATAATCTTTTACAAAGGTAACACAAAGATTAAGGAGGAGTACAAGATTTTGTGTACCAATTAGAGATCTTCAATTGCAATGAAAAAGGCTAGCACTGGAAAACTTGAAAAAATAAAAAAGGACTTACAAGAAGGATATGGGAGGCTCACAGAAGCAAATTAATAAATGCTGAAGTGTACTCAGCAAAGAACCCAGGGATGCAGGTAGCAAGAGTCAAGTAGCAGAAATTACTCTGTGCTTTTATTAGGTCACCTAACATGAAAATTAATCCTAATATGTAAGGATGAATTAGCTCTATCTTTCCTATCTTTATATCACTCTTTTTAAAAGTTAAATCTTGAGCAAGAATGTTTGGTTGGTCCTTGTACTCACCCCTTGGCCAGGTGAGGACAGGGGACTTTGACTGACAGTTAACGAGACTGCAAACATTGGGCAAAAGGTAACTGAAGAAAGGAAATCATGGTATCATATCAAAAAGAAAGAAAAGAATGCTGGACCACTAAAAATTAAATTACAGACCAGACCAAAATGTCTGGTTCAGATTTAATACATTTTATAGAAGGTGATATTTGCCTCAGATAAACCCACTAGCTAAGCTGATTTAAGATTATCCTATTTAATCATTACAGAGACTTGCTTTAGAAAGTTCTCAGTATATCAGGTTAATTTTATATTATTCTCTTAGTAAGTTACTTACAGTTATATGTTTTATTGTTATTAAACCTGTCATTTAAAAACATAAGCAGCACAATATAGTTCATTCCAAACTACACTTTCTTTCATCACATAATTACATTAGAAAACACAAAGCCTTCTGCTACAATGAGATAATACAATTCCTAGGTATTCAAAGACACATGGCAAACAATGCCTAAAAAGCAATGTTATCTTACAGTTAAATATGCCTACCTCTGAGAGTTTTGTTTTACCACTGCTAATGTGCTTTTAGAATTCTGAAAGAGATGCACTATAAGAATGTCACTGATTGGCAAATCATTACATACCAAATACCTAGAGAAAAATGATAGCAAGAATTCAAAACAAGATAGCAAGTATATTAAAATGAATTTTGAAAAACATACATGGAAATTAAAGCCTTTATTGTAAACTGCCATATCTGTTTTCCTTGATTATAATGAGATATTGGCAGAATTAAGTATTTAATATCTATAAATCATTTGTAAGATGAAAAAATGGTGGATAGAAGGCAGGACTAACTTGCAGCTCCACCTCAGATGGACAGAACAGTATATGGAGACTCATTTTGTAAACTTTTGCTCTAAAAACTACCATGGAAACATATCAGAAAAACCAAAGGAATACAAGAGACCCTTTAAAAGAAGCAGGTTGCTGCTGCAAACTCCATGAGACAACCAAAAAACTATGAGTGCCCAAAGTGTAAGAGGGGGAAAGTCTACCTTCTAACCCACACCCTCATTGGGGAACCCATCAATCTGGATGACAGGGGAAAGAGCCAACCTTACCTAGATCTGAAACAAATTTAGAGAGCCAAGAGAAATACAAAAGTAGAAGAAGCAGTAGGAAGAGCCCTTTAGGCACTGCCAGTCCTCAGGGAAGCCATTTCTGATTTTATCTCACAGGGGTCCTTGAGGAGGGGTGTCAGTGGAAATGGGGAAGGATCACAGGGAGAAGAAAACTTCCAGCAGATCTTTGTCATAATTCTGACTGAACACAAATTTTCCTGGACACAATTCAGGGCAGGGGAAAGGGAAATGCAGATATAAGCACAAAAGCCATGGCCAGTGGGTAGGGGTGGGATCTGAAAGCCCTGCTTCCTGTCTTAGCAGGAAGGCTTATAGCCCTGCTTATAGGCTGTGTATAAACTCAGTGCTGTTGACGGGGCACGATGGGAGTGAGACTGGCCTTGCTGGCTGCAAGGGAGTTTGGTGATGCCTGTCACTGCTGGCTTTCCCCTACTTCTCTGGTGATCTGTATGAAACAGAAGAGACAGACATAATCGCCCTGAGAATATAACTCCATTGGCCTGAGAACCACACCCCCACGCCCCACAGTAGCTGCAGCAAGCCCTATCCAAGAAGAGTCTGAGCTCACATTACCTAAACCTGCCCCTACCTGATGGTCTTTCTCTACCAGCCCTGGTAGCCAAAGACAAAAGATATAATCTCTTGGGAACTCTACGGCCCCACCCATCACCTGAGAAACCTGAATACTTATACAGGCAACCTTAGTGCAAGCTTGTATCAGCTGATGCTCTCTTGAAAGCACCACCTCCTGGCTGGAGACCAACCGACTGCTAGCAAAACTAGCCTTCAAGAAAATCAGTGCACTAAACACAACCACAACCAAGGACCCTCACAGAGTCCACGACACTCCCTACTGCCTCCACTGGAGCAGGTGTTGATATCCATGGCTGAAAGACCTGAAAACCATTCACATCACAACTCCTTGCCGACACTCCCCAGTATTAGCCCAGAGTCTGGCAGCCCTGCTGGGTGGTTAGTCCCAGAAGAGCAATAACAATCACTGCAGTTCAGCTCCCATGAAACCCCATCTCTAGGGGAAGAGGGAGAACAGCACATCAAAGGATCACCTCATGGAACAAAAGAATCTTAACAGCAGCCCTTGAGCCCCAGATCTTTCCACTGACATAGTCTACTGACATGAGAAGGAACTAGAAAAACAATTCTGGTAATATGACAAAGCAAGGTTCTTTAACACCTTCAAAAGATCATACTAGCTCACCAGCAATGATTCCAAACCAAGAAGAAATCTTTGAAATGTCAGCAAAAGAATTGAGAATGTTGATTATTAAGCTACTTAAGGAGGTATGAGAGAATAGTGAAAACCAACTTAAAGAAATTTAAAAAAATACAGAACATAATGAAAAAATCTCCAAAGAAACAGCATAAATAAAAAACAATTACAATTTCTGTAAATAAAAGACATACTTAAAGAAATGCAAAATACACTGGAAAATCTCAACAATATAATCGAACAAGTAGAAGAAAAACTTCAGAGTTCGAAGACCAGGCATTTGAATTAACCCAATCCAACAAAGATAAAGAAAAAAGAATCAACAACAACAACAACAAAAAAGAACAAAGCCTCCAAGAAGTTTGGGATTATGTTAAATGACCAGACCGAAAAATAATTAGGGTTCCTGAGGAAGATGAGAAGTCTAAAAGTTTGGAAAACATATTTGAGGGAATAATCAAGGAAAATTTCCCTGGCCTTGCTAGAGAACTAGAAATCCAAATTCAAGAAGCTTAAAGAACACCAGGTAAATTCATCACAGAAAGATCATCACCTAGGCACATAGTCATCAGGTTATCTAAAGTCAAGATGAAGGCAAGAATCTTAAGAGCTGTGAGGCAAAAGCATCAGGTAACCTGTAAAGGAAAACCTATCAGATTAACAGCAGATTTCTCAGCAGAAACCCTACAAGCTAGAAGGGATTGGGGTCCTATTTAGCCCCTTAAACAAAACAATTTTTAACCAAGAATTTTATATCCAGTAAAACTAAGCTTCATAAAGGAAAGAAAGAAAAAGTATTTTCAGATAAACAAATGCTGAGAGAATTCACCACTACCAGCGCCAGCTCATAGACTACACTATAAGAGCTGCTAAAAGGAGATCTACATCTTAAAACAAAACTTTAAGATACAAAAAACAGAACTTCCTTAAAATACAAATCTCATAGGGCCTATAATACAATATACAATGAAACAAAAAGGTATTTAGGCAAAAACTAGCATGATGAGTAGAACAGTCCCTCACATCTCAATACTAACATTGAATGTACAGGGCCTAACAGCTCAATTTAAAAGATACAGAATGGCAGAATGAATAAGAATTCACCAATGATATATCTGTTGTCTTCAAGAGACTCATCTGATATATAAGGCCTCAGATAAACTTAAGGTAAAGGGGTAGAAAAAGATATTCCATGCTATGGACACCAAAAGTGAGCAGGAATAGCTATTTTCATATCAGACAAAATAGGCTTTAAAGAAACAACAGTTAAAAAAGACAAAGAGGGACATATATAATGATATAAGAACTAGGCCAACAAGAAAATATCACAATCCTAAATATATATGCACCTAACACTGGAGCTCCTAAATTTATAAAACAATTAATACTAGACCTAAGAAATGAGGTAGATAGCCACACGATAATAGTGGGGGACTTCAATACTCCACTGACTACAGTAGACAGGTCATCAAGACAAAAAGTCAAGAAAGTAACAATGGACTTAAACTTTATCCTAGAACAAACTGACTTAACAAATATTTACAAAACATTCTACCCAACAACTGCAGAATATATATTCATCAACACATGGAACGTTCTCCAAGATAGACCAAGGTCTATCTTGTATCAGCTGATGCTCTCTTGAAAGCTCTACCTCTTGGCTGGATAGACCTTGTTTTGTGGCCTAATACCAAATAGGTCACAAAACTAGACTCAATAAAATTAAGAAAATCAAAATTATATCAAGTACTCTCTCAAACCACAGTGGAATAAGATTGGACATCAACTCCAAAAGAATCCCTCAAAATCATGCAAATAAATGGAAATTACATAATCAGATGCTCCTGAATGATTTTTGGGTCAACAATGAAATCAAGATGGAAATTTAAAAATTATTTTCACTGAACAATAATAGTGACATAACCTTTAAAACCTCTGGGATATAGCAAAAGCAGTGCTAAGAAGAAAGCTCATAGCATTAAATGCCTACATCAAAAAGCTGAAAGAGCATAAATAGACAATGTAAAGTTATACTTCAAGGAACTAGGGAAACAAGAACAAATCAAATCCAAACACAGCAGAAGAAAAAAAAAATAACAAGGATCGGAGCAGAACTAAATGAAATTGAATTAAAAAAAAATCCATAAGACAAATGAAACAAAAAAACTTTCTTTCTCTTTTGTTTGAGATGGAGTCTCACTCTGTCACCCAGGCTGGAGTGTGGTGGCATGATTTCGGCTCACTACAATCTCTGCCTCCTGGGCTCAAGCAATCATCCCTGTCTCAGCATCCCGAATAGCTTGGATTTCTGGCACCTTCCACCACATCTGCCTAATTTATGTTTCTTTTTTTTAGTAGAAATGGGGATTTGCCATGTTGGCCAAGCTGGTCTCAAAGTTCTGACCTCACATGATCTGCCCACCTCAGCCTCCCAAAGTGCTGGGATTACAGGTGTGAGCTACCATGCCCAGCCAACAAAACTGGTTTTCCAAAAAGATAAACAAAATTGATAGACCATTAGGTGATTAACCAAGAAAAGAAAACAGAAGATCTAAATAAGCTAAATTAGAAACGAAATGGGAGATATTACAACTCATACCACAGAAATACAAAAGATTATTCAAGTCTGCTATGAATGCCTGTACATGCACAAACTAGAAAACCTAGAGGAGGTGGATACATTCCTGGAAAGATGCAATTTTCCTAAACCGGGAAGAAATAGGAACTCTGAACAAACCAGTAACAAGCAGCAAGACAGAAATGGTCATTTTAAAAATCATCAACAAAAAGAAGACCAGAACCAAATGGATTCATAGCTAAATTCTATGAGACATTCAAAGAAGAATTAGTACCAACCTTATTGACACTATCCCAAAAGATAAAGAGGGAATCCTCCCTAAATCATTCTATGAACCCTGTATCACCCTAATGCCAAAACTAGGAAAGGACATAACAAGAAAAGAAAACCACATACCAATATCCCTGATGAATACAGATGCAAATTCCTCAACAAAATACTAGCTAAGCAAATATAACAGCATATCAAAAAGATAACTCATCATGATAAAGTGGGTTTTATACCAGGGATGCACTTATAATTTAACATACAAAAGTCAATAAATGTGATATATCATATGAACAGAATTAAAAACAAAAATCACATGATCATCTCAATATACGCAGAAAAATCATTTGAAAAAATCCAGCATCCATTTACGATTAAAACTCTCAGCAAAATTGGCATAGAAGAGACATTCCTTAAGGTAATCAAAGCCATCTATGACAAACCCACAGCCAACATTATACTGGATGAGGAAAAACTGAAAGCATTCCCCCTGAGAACTGGAACAAGACAAAGATGCCCAGTCTTACCATTTCTATTCAACATAGTACTGGAAATCCTAGCCAGAGCAGTCAGACAAGAGAAAGAAGAGGCATTCAAATCAGGAAAGAGGAAGTCAAACGATCGCTGTTACCTGATGAGATAACTGTATACTTGGAAAACCATAAAGACATGTCCAAAAAGCTCCTAGATCTGATAAATGAATTCAGTAAAGTTTCAGAATACAAAATAAATGTACACAAATTGGTAGCACTGCTATATACCAACAGTGGCCAAACTGAGCATCAAATTAAGAACTCAATGCCTTTTACAATAGATGCAAAAAACAAACAAACAAAAAACCCAATACCTGTACTGGTCCATTTTCATACTGCTATAAAGAACTGTCCAAGACTGGGTAATTTATAAAGGAAAAAAGGTTTAATTGACTCACAGCTCAGTATGACTGGGGAGACCTCAGGAAACTTACAATCACAGCAGAAGGTGACAAGGAAACAAAGCACTTTCTTCACAAGGTGGCAGGAAGAAGTGCTGAATGAAGAGGGGAAAGAGCCCTTTATAAAACCTTCACTTCTTGTAAGAATTCACTATCATGAGGTCAGCATGGGGGAACTGTCCCCATGATTAAATTATCTCCACTTGGTCTCTCCCTTGACATGTGGGGATTATGAGGATTACAATTCAATATGAGATTTGGGTGGGGGCACAAAACCTAACCATATCATTCTGCCCCTGACCCCTTCCAAACCTCATGTCTCTTTTACATTTCAAAAACCAATCATGCCTTCCCAATCGTCCCCCAGAGTATTTTATATATATATAAATAAAATATATATAAATATAATAAGTTCTGGGATACATATACATACATATATATATACATATATATATATGTATATATATATAAGTTCTGGGATACATGTGCAGAATGTACAGGTTTGTTACATAGGTATACACATGCCATGGTGGTTTGCTGCACCTATCAACCCATCATCTACATTAGGTATTTCTTCTAATGCTATCCCTCCCTGAGCCTCCCATTCCCTGACAGGCCCCAGTGTGTGATGTTCCCCTCCCTGTGTCCATGTGTTCTCATTTTTCATATGTTTTTTGGCCACATAAATGTCTTCTTTTGAGAAGTGTCTGTTCATATCCTTTGCCCACTTTTTGTTTGGGGTTGTTTTTTTCTTGTAAATTTGTTTAAGCTCCTTGTAGATTCTGGATAGTAGCCCTTTGTCAGATGGATAGATTGCAATAATTTTCTCCCATTCTATAGGTTGCCTGTTCACTCTAATGATAGTTCCTTTTGCTGTGCAGAAGCTTCATTCCAGCACTAACCCAAAAGTCCAAGCAAAAGTCTCATTTGAGACAAGGCAAGTCTCTCCCACCTATGAGCCTGTAAGATCAAAAGTAAGTTAGTTACTTCCTAGCTACAATGGGAGTAAAGGCATTGGGTAAATATACCTGTTCCAAATGGGAGAAATTGGAGAAGTTGGCCAAAATGAAGGGGCTATAGGTCCGTGCTAGTCTGCTATCCAGTGGGGCAGTCAAATCTTAAAGCTGTGAAATGATCTCCTTTGCCTCTATGTTTCACATCTAGGTCATGCTGATGCAAGAGGTGGGCTCCAATGGCCTTAGGCAATATCTAACCAGGAAGTTGAAAGATCTCTACTATAAAAACTACAAAACACTGCTGAGAGAAATCATAGATGACACAAACAAATAAAAACACATTCCATGCTCATGTATGGGTAGAACCCATAATGTCAAAATGACCATGCTGCCAAAGCAATCTACAAATTTAATGCAATTCCCATCAAAATACCATTATAATTCTTCATACAACTAGAAAAAACAATACTAAAATTCATATGGAACAACGACAAAAAAAGAAGCTGCATAGCCAAAGCAAGACTAAGCAGCAAAAGAACAAATCAGAAGGCATCACATAGGCTATAATCACCAAAACAGCATGGTACTGGTATAAAATAGATGTAGACCAATGGAACAGAATAGAGAATCCAGAAATAAAGCCAAATACTTACAGCCAACTGGTTTTCAACAAAGCAAACAAAAACAAAGTGGAGAAAGTACACCCTATTTAACAAATGGTGCTAGGATAATTGTCAAGATGCATAGGAGAATGAAACTGGATCCTCGTCTCTCACCTTATACAACAACCAATTCAAGATGGATCAAAGATTTAAATCTGAGACCTGAAACCATAAAAATTCTAGAAGGTAACATCAAGAAAACCCTTCTAAACATTGGCTTAGGCAAAGACTTCATGACCAAGAACCCAAAAGCAAATAAAAGTAGAACTTAATTAAACTAAAACATTTCTACACAGCAAAATAAATAATCAGCAGAGTAAACAGACAACCCTGAGAGTGGGAGAAAATCTTCACAAACTAAGCATTCAACAAATGAATAATATCCAGAATCTACAAGGCAATCAAACAAATCACAAGAAAAGAACAAATATAAAAATCCCATTAAAAAGTGGGCTAAGGCCATGAATACGCAATTCTCAAAAATATATTTTTGAAATGCTCAATATCACTAATTATCAGGGATATGCAAATAAAAACTATAATACTACCTTACTTCAGCAAGAATGGTCATAATTAAAAAACCACAAAATAATAGATGTTGGCATGGCTATGGTGAAAAGGGAACACTTTTACACTGCTGGTGGGAATGTAAACTAGTACAACCACTATGGAAAACAACATGGAGATTCCTTCAAGAAATAAAAGTAGATCTACCATTTGATCTAGCAGTCCCACTACTGGATATCTATCCTGAGGAAAGAAGTCATAAAAAAGACACTTGCACACACATGTTTATAACAGTGCAATTCACAATTGTAAAAATATGGAACCAGCCCAAATGCCCATCAATCAAGGAGTGAATAAAGAAAATGTGGTATATATACATACACCATGAAATATACTCAGCCATAAAAGAGAATAAAATAATGGAATTTGAAGCAACCTGGATGGATCTGAAGACCATTATTCTAAGTGAAATAACACAGGAATGGAAAATGTTCATTGTATGTTCTCACTCATAAGAGGGCGCTAAGCTCTAAAGACACAAAGACATAAAAATAATACAACAGACTTTGGGGATTCAGGGGGAAGGGTCGGGGGCGGGGAGTGAGGGATAACAGACTATACATTGGATACAGTGTACAGTACTTGGGTGATGATGGGTGCACCAAAATCTCAGAAATCACCACTAAAGAACTTATCCATGTAACCTAACACCACCTGTTCCCCCCAAACCTACTGAAATTAAAAAAAAAAATCATTTAAAAGGTGGAATAAGGATCTGGGGTTATTGGAGTCATCTCTCTACCTCATTCCCTGAACAAAGTCAGAGAATGAGGTAGAGAGATAAGATTCTGTGAGTTCTCTGGCAGTTTTTTATAAGGGTGAATAAAAACTCATGTGAACCCACAGAGTTTTAGAACTTAGAGAAGTTCTAAAACTTCACCTAGAAGTAAAGAGATCTTAAAAATCATCCAGGCCAAACTCTTCATATAACACTTTCTGTCTTGCCATTCATGTGGTTTATATGTCTTATTCAAAGATAGTAGCAATCCTAGTCATGCCAATTCTAATTCACTACTTACCCACAGTAGAGTGGAAACTTTTACCAAAATATTTGGAAACCGTTTTAAATTGTTTTTCTCTACCAGGATGTCTCCATGTTGAAGGAAGTAGGCAAAAACTATGATAAAAATATAAGCCAGTCTTTTGTCTTTTGAATGTTTTAAAAATACTCAAAGAATCTGTGAGCTGGTAGGAACCCAAGAGGCTATTTCTTTATACATTCTTTGACGTGTTCTAAAAAATAATTTATGGCACCTTTAGAAGTCAACTAGTAAAACCTTATTTCCCACAGAGGAATGAATCTCCTCTGTGACATCTCAAATTGATATTTTCTTTTATTCTTCAAAGATGAAACACATTCAAAAGTAGCTTTCCCTTGATAAAGCTGATTATTAGAAAAAAAAACTCCCCTATATGGACTTACACATTCTTTCCTAGAATGTACACTTTATTTAATACAGTCCACGTTTAGGACTTCTTTTAAGATCATAATCTGTCCACAATTCTCCAAGAAATCCTAGAAATTTTTCTTCCTCTATCAAAGAAATTGCAAAACAGAATCACTTGTCCATTGTCAAAAGTAAGTTGCCTCTTCTGATTCTGAATCAGCATCAGAATCACTTGCTGTACCAATTCATGGGCTCTACTCCAGACCTAAAGAATCTGAATCTCTAAAAATAAGACTGGAGAATCTACAACTATTACATATCAATAAAAAAGTTAAAAATATAAATTTTTAAAAATTATACTTTAAAAAGATGAGGAAATCTGCATTTTTGATTCTTGCATACACTTATATCCTTGAACCAGTGCCTAAATGACAGGGTTAAAATGCTAACATGGATTCGACCATCTTAAAGCTAACTCCTAGAAAAATGTTCTCATTCTACAAGGAGAAAAAGAGCATCATTATCTGAAAGTTACTCCAAAACAATACATTGACATAGCTGTAGAAAGCCAGTGCTTGGCTAATACTTAGTCTGCTGGGGTCTAATTGTCGCAGGGGTTGCAGTCTTCATAGAGGAAGCATACAGAAACAATGAAGAACAAACTAGCAACAGATCCAAAATTTTGGGGGTGAGGGCAACGCTATGAAATGTTGCTCTCATTTTACTCTGTGAATATGAACAATACTTCAACATACTTGACATTTAAGAAGAGCTTGTTTTATAATAAACTTTGGATTCTTGGGAGGCTTTTATGAAATTTTGTCTCTAGTCACACAAAGTAGAGTTAATCCAATTCTATGAGCCTTAAGCCAATATTCTAGTACGTACTTTGTTAGGAACCTATGATTGAGTTCTAGACTAAAATGCCAAATGTATCCCAGGGTTTAATCTTTAGATGGTTCTTCTTTTATCTATCTACATTCACTCTTTTGGTATTCTCATGGCTTTCAATATCACTTGTATTCTGATGACAGCTAAATTCTCTAGTTCAATTCTATTACCCGAACTCTAAATTCATACTCAATTGACTATTTGATGTTACTGATTGGATATCCAATATACATCTCAAACTAAACATTTCTAAAACTGAATGGGTCATCTCTTTCCAAACCTGGTCCTTTTGAAAGCTGTGCCATCTTAGTTAACAGCAAATATATCTTGTCAATTGCTATAAACTTCAAGTCATCTTTAATTTCTCCCTTTCTTTTTCACCCCAAATTTGATCTTTCAACAAATCTTCTTGGCTCCTCCTTCAAAACACACCTAGAATCTGACCTCTTCTCAGCATTTCATCCTCTACCACTTGATCTGAGCCACCATCTTCTCTTGCCTGAATTATTGTAATAGATTTTTAACTGGTTTCCCTAGTTCTACACTGTCCTTACTCTAATTCATGCTTTACCCCCAAACCCAGAATAATCCATTTAAAACTAAGCTCAAGAATATCATTTCAAGGTTCAAAATTCTTCTGTGTTTCCTCATCTCACTCACTCAGGTTAAAACTAACACCTTTACTACGGCCTGTAAGACTCTACATAAATCTGGCTCCTCATGACCTCTAAGATTTCGTATCAAACTATTCTGCATCTGGCTCATGCTGCCCCAGTCTTCCTAGCTCTGGTCTCCCAATGATGTCATCATGTTCCTGCCTTAGGTGCTTTGCACAGGCTTTCCTCAGATATTCTCATTGCTTACTTCTTCCCCTGTTTAAATTATTGCTCAAAAATGTCACTTTCTCAGTCAGTAACTCCCTGACTACCCTGTTAAAATGTACTTAGTGCCCAGAACTACTTACCCTTTTTTTTCCTGCTTTTTCTTTCATGTATGTCATCTTTTAATATACTCCATAATTGATTTTTTTTTTTGAGACAACATCTTGCCCTGTTGCCCAGGCTGGAGTGCAGTGGCACAATCTAAGCCCACTGCAACCTCTACCTCCCAGGCTCAAGTCATCTTCCTACCTTATAATTTACTTTTTCACTTTTATTTATTATCTACCTTATTTCAGTGACATATATAAACTCCATCAAAGCAATCATTTTTGTTTTCTTTTTTTTTCTCTGTCTCCACTGTTGTATTTCCAGTACCCAGAATAGTTCCTAGAACAAAATAGGTTTTTAAATAAATGTTTTTTGAGTGACTCAGTTAAGAAATAAAGAAGTTTAACTGGCTCTGTGGCCCTGATAGAACAGGTCACTTAACCTTACATCCCGTGTATCCTCATTTGTAAAATGTGATTCATGATCCTTATTAAGGTTTCATCCACACTCTGAAATTAAAGTGATGCTCACAGATCCATAGTTATGGAAGGAAGCCCAGTGAAGTTCTGGGGCACAGCCTGCTGTTTGAAGACTGTTGTAAACCAAGCTGTTGTGGCCATGAGAAAGGCACCCAGTGGTTCTTGCAATAAAGACTGAGTTTCAACACAACTTGGTGTCAAGGAGAATCTGAGGTTGCACTACCCTCTCTAAAATATCATATATACAATCTGTCTAATGGTTTCATCTTTATATATTTTTTCTACTTTGGGCAACCCAAGCAGTGTTCACTGATTGTACTCAGCATGATTTTGTAAATGCTAGTCACACTACAGAGTTTAAAGGTATGAAATATCTAATTAAAATGGCACTTCTGGTGGGAATAGCTTTCAAAGAGTAGTAATATGACTAGACAATATTTAACAACAACAACAACAAAGTCTGAGTCTAGAAGTCAAGGGAACTGGATCCTAAATCTGGTTTTGTCACTGTGTGACTTCAGAGAAGTCACTTAGCCTTTATGCCTCAGTTTTCTTATTTGTCAAATTGAGATTTGCCATTGCTCAGAGGATAATTGTAGGGATTGCATAAAATAACAGATATAAAAGTACTTTTAATGTTTATAAATGCCCTACACGTTTCATCCTTTTAAAGCACTAACAATGTGTTATGTTCTGAAAATGACAGAGAATTAAATGTCATCTTTGCTCATAAAACTAGGAGATACAGTCCTTCCTACAGGTTCACAATTTACCTAACAGGATATGACATGATCACTGGAAGATACTCCACAGAAGAGGCTGTTGACAGAGTGGAAAGTCAGGCATATGCAATTACAATGTTGAATCCAATCACTGTCATGAGTTCAGGGTAGATATTTATGGATCATCATGGGGACCAGGAGGAACCTGACATTCTGAGTGGGTGGTAGGAGAAGATTTTCTCTGGAAAGGCAAAGTTGTCAATGACAAAGTCACTTCCAACTTAAGAACTGGATATTTTACAAGCTGTACAGTTCATCTATTAACAGGCCCTAGCATTTGCTGCATACAGAAATTAAGTTTGGTTGCCATGAGAGCATAGCAGATATTCCAAGTGCCACATTTGGTACCATCACAGCTGTAATCAGGACAGATTGCAATCAAGATACTTTTTTCTGGCTCCATAGATACTGACAAAATCCATGTTTTCTTTTTCCAGGGCCCAGCTCAGAAATCAACGCTGATCAAATAAAGCACACATTCCCTTTGGCACTAAATTTGACTCGGCAGCATCTGTACAGGGATCCTGGCAAGTAAGAGAATCATCTTTCTAAGCCATGGCCAGTCCCTGGAAGCAAATCTAATCATAGTATGGTGTTCCAAGAGGAGAAGTGAGAAATTTTCAGAGATGGGCAGAAGGAAAGATAAAAGAATAATCATAACAAGATCCTTAGCAAGGAAAGCCATACTGAATTAAACTTTAGATGATCTACAGCAGCTCTGCAGTGCCCAAATAAGTGCCTATAAAAATATAAATACATGTGTTAATTAATGAAAGAATGAAACCTAGTCAGGTTCGGCTAAGTATCTATAATTGTATTTATTTGGTTGCAGAACCAGAACATTCAGCCTTTAGAATCACGGGGGATTGGCTCACCGCTATGTGGAAGCACAACTGTTATTTCCGAATGCCATCCGCGTGGCTCAGCCACTGAGATGAAGCACCATTCAGAAGCAGCAAATGTGTGTTCAATGTTTCACCCAGTCTAATTTGGCCAAGATCACACAGATAGGTTCTACAAAGAAAGCATTATTGCCATTATCATTGAAATACAACCTACTTTTGGAAGACAAGTGCCTTATAAATACACCAACTGAAAAATAAGCAAAGTGAATTTAAGCTATGTAAGTATGAAGAGATTTTTTAACAGAAATGCCCTCTTCTTTCTCTGCCAAATCTTCTTTCTACATTTAAAGTTCTCAAAACCTTTTTGTTTCATGTCCTTGATTCTGGTCCCATTAATGACTTTAGCTACACTTTAGTACTTATACAGAGAAACATCTCTTATGTGATACAGTCAAGGAATGCAATATCCAAGCTCTACAATATTCTGGCTACTGGAAAGATATGCTTTTCACATACCATCTAACATTTCCAACAGGTTTCCAACAATAGTAATACATGATATTATATTACATCATATGATATTAAATCATATTATAATCATATATGGGTACTTCTGGTGAATGTAGTATAATCTCCTCCTGGTGACTTATAAAGTACTGTAGGATTGTGGTTTGTCTCAGTTTTACTGATGCTCACAAAAGCAAAACAACCATGTAAAATTGCTGGTGAGTGAAGCACTATATTTAATAGATTCCTGCTAAACACAAGAATATCTTTGCCCTGAAACTATCTGGTCTCTAGATAGTTCTTGGTAACCCTAGGCACTTGCTATCAACATAACAAGATCAGCCCTAGTTTCCCAGATTAAATAAGATAGTTGTATTTAGTGTATTTTTAATGGCTTCCTGTAATTACATTCATTTATGTTTCAAGTTATTATTTTCATAACAGACTCCTTCTTTTGTTTTCATTTCAGATTGTCTCCAGGCTCCAAGATTTTATTTTTCCATAGCAATTTCTTCCCCTCAATGTCTACTTTAATGCTATGTATAATGAGTTCTTCAAAAACTTGCCACTAACTGGTATTTACTGGCTATGTTTTTTAAAACAAAAATTATGGGAGGCCATTGTTTTAGGACTGAGCTCCTGCACTACTCCCTAACAAATTAAACCAAATCAAAATGGGGTCACCCATGGTAAATGGCACACAATCAAACTAAAGCTTTAAGGAATCAGACAGATCCCAAATGGACCAACTTTTCATGAAAACTGGAGAATCCAGTCTACTTGACTCAGAGTAACAAGGAAGTCTTCTCTGCTTGAACCTGCACAAAAAAGTACCTGATGTTACATTATCAGTTATTTTTATTCTTTTATTTTAGGTGGGGTCTCACTCTGTTACCCAAGCTGGGGTTCAGAGGTGCAATCATGGCTCATTGTAGCCTAGAAGTGCTAGGTTCAAGAGATCCTCTCCCCTCACCCTCCCAAGTAGCTGGGACTAACTACAGGTACAGACTACCATGCCCAGCTAATTTTTTATTTTATTTTTTGTAGAGATGAGGTCTCACTTTGTTACCCAGGCTGCTCTCAAACTCTGGACATCAAGCAGTTCTCCTGCCTCATCCTCCAAAGGTGCTAGATTTATAGGTAGGAGCAGCTGGGCCTAGCCGCAACTCAGTTATTTTTCTATTGCTCTTTTCCTTGTCCCCACTTTACAAAATCCACTGTTCTGCCATTGCCCAGTGGGAGCTTTACTCTATCTTGAAAAATGGAAGCTGCTCCAATTCATGAATCACAGATAAAAGCCAATTCATCTATAACTCAATTTGTTGTAATTTTGTATTTTGACAATTTTATGTGGCGAAAATAGTCACTGTTAAGTGAATAACCAAAATGTTCTTGTAAATAACTTAGATTTATGGTTTCCCAGTATGTTCTGCAGAACTCTGGGATTCTCTAGATGTGGTTCACTGACTATTGTGCTATGAAGAAGAGGCTAAATTCACGACTCTCTGTGCATCCCACATCCCTCAAGCTGAGCAACTCTGTCCTTATCATTTTTATTTATTTATTGAGACAGGGTCTCACTCTGTCATCCAGACAGAGTGCTCCATCGTGGCTTACTACAGCCTCGACCTCCTGGGATCAAATAATCCTCCTGACTTAGCCTCCTGAATAGCTTGGCCTATAGGTGTATGCTACCACACCCAGCTAATTTTTGTATTTTTTTAGAGGTGGGGTCTCCCTGTGTTGCCCAGGCTAGTCTCAAAACTTCTAATTTCAAGTACTCCTCCTGCCTCAGCCTCCCAAAGTGCTGGGATTATGGGCAAGAGCCAGCGTACCTGGTCCTTGTCTGTTTTATATAGTGGGCTTCTATACAAGACTGTGTGTAAATATGTTTTATAGCATAAAAATAGTTTGACAATAAGTAATGTTGACCCAACTGCTAATTGACAGTAAATATTTCCCTTTGGTGACTCTACTTGCTTGTTGACAAAGCTACTATTGATTAGTGGCAGTGATATTGTCAAGTTCTTTTTTTTTTTTTTTTGGTGTACAAATATTTTTAAATGCTTACCAGTGGTTCAATACTGAATAAAGCCTATGTACTCCTACTGATTACTGTACAAAGTAGCACTATGTAGAGCACTTAACTGACCTTCCGCCCTATGATTCTAAAAGCTAAGCAAAAATGCTTGTCGCTGTTTTGAAGATATGGGTTATAATTATTGGAGAAGCACATTCACATGCAGTTTAACTGTTCTCCACATTGGAGTAATTACCCTGCATTGTAGCTGGACTCAGAGGATTTTGAATGTAGTAATGAATTGCTGCAAACCTTCCAAGAAATACAGAACCATATGTCTCAAAAAATGGGTTGGAGGCTGCAGCTATAGATAAGAATGTGAGAAGGGAATGCTAGTACTTCTAAAGCCAACTGTGTAAGGTTATGAATTGAAATTCATTGCTAATGTGGATGAAGCTGGAATGTATTTTTCCCATGCTGTTTAGCATGGAATTTGTCATAGTAGCAGGAAATTAGATGCTAAACTTTTTAAGTTGCTTTCCAGTAATTAAAGAACAGTCCAGATTCTTAGAATCTTCGTACTAGAAGTTCAAATTTATATGTAGCTTATATTATCTGGATGGCTACAATTAGAAACTGAGAAGTTTAGGCCAGATCATAAAAAGGCCAAAATATGAGAATGAAACCATTGAGAATTGAAATACAGAAGCTGAAAGTCGCCAACTGTAGAAGTTTCATATTCAAGAGCTATTTTCTTTTTCCTGAGATCTAAATCCAGTCAAATAATCAAATGTAAAAAAGAAAAATATAACTTAATCAAATCCATTTGTAGAAAGAATAAGATGTATTTATAGAAGCCCAGTAATTCAAACTGAGGCTAGAAAAGGTGGTATCAAAAATAAATATTTATAAAAATTTACACTATCCAAGAAGAAGAGAGACTATATCTAGGTCACCTGAGGTAAATTCTATCAATAAATAAGGGTGGCTCACCAAGCTTACAGCCTGGTGAGACAATATTCTAGATCTCAAGCTTTCTTTCAGACTGGAGACAATCTTTCAGATCTCATGAAAGAAAGAACAGATAAAATAGACATCTACAATCCATTGACTTTAAGTAAAAGAGATAATCTTAGATCATCTGAGTGGTCCTAATTTCAATCAGTTGAAAAGCTTTACAGCAGAATGAGGTTTCCTAGAAAAAGAAATTCTATCAGCTTCAGCTTATGTCTGAGAGTTCCAGCCTGACCTATAAAGTTCCAGCCTGACTTGCCTAACCAGCTCCCACAACTGCATGGGTGACAGAGTGAGACCCTATCTCAAAGAAAAAAAAATTCCTTACTATATATTGCCTATCAGTTCTGTTTTTCTGGTTGAACTCTGACTGAACTTCTCCATTAGTTGCCTGACAAAGGCAAAGTCTTCATCAGAAAGAAAGCAAATAAAGAAAGAGGCAGACTAGTGTCAAGCAAACAGAGGATAAAGAGGGATAAAGGTAATCCCCCGATGATGGTGACTGACTAAAAATCCCTGGCACAACACTTGTGAACGGTATTCGACAGGATGTCTAACATCCATAATGGAAACAGGAAAGGATACTTACAAGGTGAAGTTTACTTACACATGTCAGATTAGTGGAAGTTAGTAGCTTGAGATAAAGAAAAAAGTCAGGAAGATTTAAAAACAATATTGACAGTATTTTTTTTTTTTTTTTTGAGATGGAGTCTCAGTTGCCTACGCTGGAGTGCCGTGGCATGATCACTCCCACCTCTGCCTCCTGGATACAAGCGATTCTCCTACCTCAGCCTCCCAGTAGCTGGGATTATAGGAGCCTGCCACCATGCCCAGCTAACTGTTTTTGAATTTTTAGTAGAGACGGAGTTTCATCATGTTGGCCAAGCTAGTCTCAAACCCCTGACCTCAAATGATTTGCCCACCTCAGCCTCCCAAAGTGCTGGGATTACAGGCATGAGCCACATGTGGCCTATTGACAGTAATTCTTAGTGACTAAGACAAAAGTTGCCCAGCAGTTTATTGGTGGAACCACATAATTCTGCATGGAGTTCACTGTAAACCCAGGAAGCAGGGACATCAATGAAACTGTTTTGAAGCCTTGCATGAGCCACAATTATGCTTTTGCCTGAGATTACTATTAATATAAACTTCGAGTTCCAAAGAAGAATCTAATTTCCATTACAAAAGCTAAGGTAAAGAAAGTCTGAGCAAGGAATGCTTCACCATGGTTTGTTATATTAGAGAAAATGAAGGTTTCTGAATAGGATTTAAAAAATGATCAAGGAAATGTGCCAGGAAGGAAAAGGTTTCCAGGAGGCAAAAGGGAATTAAAACATGTGTTGACAGAAAAATGCGTTTAGTTGATGGAAAGAAATTCAGAACTATTAAAGTTGTGCTGTGGGGAATAAAGCTTTAATACCAGAGTGACAACTTTGATATCACTCAACTACCAGAATCTATAAAATAAAATCATGTTATTTAGATATCAGCATCATGTTTTTTGCTCAACTTAGTCAAAGACTAAATTTAATGGAACTTTAGATATAAATTAGATTGCTAGGGAAAGGAATGCCTTCTGAAGTTCTGGATAGTCCAGAAACCATCAAGTAATAAAATTAAGCAAGGAATTATGAACATTGCATTCTATTAGAACTCAGGTAAGTTTATGAAATTTCATTTAGGTGAGTCATAGATCCAGAAGTGTGTGAACAAGTTATAGATAGTAGTTATGGTTCTCAAGGATAAAATAAGCAGTGGCTTCAGGGCCTTCAAGATATTTCTTCCACATCATGATCTGAGGATTCTAAGGAAAGTTGGAGATACAATGCCCTATTCTTTAGTGTATTTTGTCTTACAATAATAAAAACAAGTGCATTTATATGTGTATATAGGGATAAGCACCATAGTATTACAAATTAGGCAGACTGAGGCATGAGGCATCCTGGTACCTTAGGAATTTGTATCAACAAGAAAGGAGAAGCTGGGACTTTGAAGAACATAAGACCAGCCAATTTTGAACAGCTAGCTTCTGGGGGACTAGCCGGGAAATCCAATGCCCAAAAGTCAAAATATATGGAAGCCCAAGGATGAGTAACTAAGGGTCCCCATCAGTCAGTTAGGGAAAGCATCAGAAATCCATCTGATGTTGATTATAACTCTTGTCATAGCAAGCTTCTTGCCAGGAGCCAGGATCCACAGAAGAGAGGATTGGTACAAGCCATATAGGAAGTTGGAATCACAGCCAAGGAAGTTGCAGCTTGAGGAGTATCTCAAGCCCAGCAAGGAAAGTGTAGCAAATTGATGATCTGAATTAATACGGTGGGTAACGGGGAGAAACAAAAACCCTGCAACAAAAAGTTCATATGCTCCAGGAGCTTGGCAGGGCCATGCCAATTACAAATCAGGAAGAAGAGCTCTAGACTCTATCTAAAGGTGGTGCTAAGAAAACTGCTTTTACCACCTGACCTGGTCAGGCTCCACTAGGAAACTGGAATCACTGGGGGCAGCCTGAGAGGGGCATTTTTGACTTCAGCTAGGTGGACCTGAACAATACAAAAGTAAAGAACATGAGATCATTAAGGACAAGTACATATCTGTAACTACATAAAAAGAAGCGACTCAAGTCCTATTTCAAAGTTATTATATATGTTGAGTCCACGGTACCCTTGAATTAGAGTTTTTAATGAATAGGGTTTTGGGAGTTCTATGCTATTCATTTCCAGGAACTGTGCTCCTGAGCAGGTAAATGAAAAGAAATTTCTACACATTTACTCAGGTAGATATTTGTTCAGCATGGTAACAGTAATTGTTATGTTTTGATCTCAGTAACAGTTCATAAAGCCTACTGGACAGTCATGGAAATGATGATCAAAGCAAGGATATAAATAATCTATACTCTTTACCGTAGCTTGTAAAAATAGTCTTTTATGCCTCCCTTTCATTAGCCTTTGAAAAAACTTGAGAAATAAAAGCAAATGTCTGAAGAAGCCATCAGGAAAAGCAACTAGTCAAAAATAGATTTTAAACAGTTATATCTTTAATGAACTGGCTGAAGGTGTTTTTGTTGTTGTTTTGTTTTTTCCTGTTTCATCCCAACTGATCCCACAGTGATGGTAGCAGGATGCTGAATGGCAGGATATCAATTAGCACTTTTCCAAATCTGAGTGGGCTGTCATTCTACTTTCTTTGGTAAGAAAAGACTTAAAGTGGATGGAAGCACGCCTTGGCCTACCAAAACAACTTTATTCAGCAACCCAATCCAACTACTTTCCCCTTAAGTCCACAGATACAGCAAACCTGGCCCTGGAAAACTTGGAATACATCTTCATCTGTCCCTCTGTTACACTTGCAAGGGAAAAATTATGAAGTCATCCCTCATAAAGGTTGTCCTGATTCACAAAACATTCATTCAGTGGCTTTTCTTTATTTCATTTCTCAGAGTTCTACTATTTAATAGCAAAAATTAAAATTAAAATATCCTTTAATAGTTGGGATACATTTTTTTTTTTAGGAGGACGGATAACTATTTCTATCTAGATAATGATTTGGGGATAGTTAGGCATATCATTTCTGGATAAGTAGATCTCCTCCAAAGAGTCAAGTAATTTCTGCAACTTTCAATTTCTAATTTAACCCTAATATAAAAGTCAATGCTTTTAGTGTTATAAGAGCTCTGAAAAGATTACCTTGCCCTATCCCCTATATTATAACCAATACAAGATAAGTAGACACATGCCTTAATTGTATGGAGTTCAATGCCATTCTCAGGTTTCACAGCAAATAAGAGAGTAGAGAATCCAGGACATCTATACCTCTTGTGGAGAGCCTTGATCGAACACACCATGCTGCTTCTCTTCTAGAATTGTGGCTGATTTAAGCTATGTTATTATAAACCAGGCCATAGACATTAACTCAGTAATTGAGTTCTATGAAATTTTCAAGCTAGATGAAAATGATTAAAGAGTGTCTTTTCAAAAACAACTTTATTATTAAAATTTAAATAGGCCTTGTAGAGTAAATGCAGGTATTAATATACATTTTTCTTCTTAATAAAGCAGTAAATAATAATAGGAGTCATTGTTTATAATTTCTAATAGTCTCATACCAATGTGTATAATTATACAATTCTTTCATATCACAGTGAATATATTCTGTTTGGGGATAAAATTCAAGACCGTAATCAAAGAAACAAAAAAATGAAATCACTATACAGAAAGATATGGTAGCACATGCTAGTGAAGTGTGGTAAAAAAATTTGCATGTGTTCCCTGTGCCCTTTGGTGGATGAGACTAGAAGACATGATAAAGGATATAGGAAATCTAAAATGGGATATTTCCAAATTGGAATAACGGGCTTTACACTATGCTACCCTTATTCCAGAGAACATCATTCTCCACCAAGCATAGCTAACCCAAAACCCTGTTTTTCTGAGGTAGCAGATTACCACTCGGTATACACTAAGAAGTGAGAAGTGGTGTTTCTGCAGATAGTCTCAAGAAGATTGGGTGGCAACTCAAGCCAGCCTTTGAGAAATCCTTATTTCCAATGGGGAAAAAAATGGGTATATAGAAAATACAGTTTATTATGAAAAATACATTGTTATAGGCTGGGCGCGGTGGCTCGTACCTGCAATAGAATACTTTGGGAGGCCAAGGTGAGTGGATCACTTGAGGTCAGGAGTTTGAGACCAGCCTGGCCAATACGGTGAAACACCATCTCTAGTAAAAATATAAAAATTAGCCAGGCATGGTGGCATGTGCCTGTAGTCCTAGCTACTTGGGAGGCTAAGGCACAAGAATCACTGGAACCCAGGAAGCAGAGGTTGCAATGAGCCAAGATCACGCCACTGCACTCCAGCCTGGGCATGACATTGAGACTCTGTCTCAAACAAACAAAGAAAATACATCTTGTTATAAAATGTCACTAAAGTTACTGAAGCATTTCTATGACATGTTCATGAAACTAGAGATTTGATTCTTTATGTTAACAGTGTAGACAAAGACCTCTAACCAGTAAATTATCATTTCTAATTCCAAGTGCATGTGACCATGGATATTCTTATGTTATTTTAGAAGGAAATTTTTTGGTTTTTATATTTCTTGCAAAAATGCAGATATTTTAAAACAAGATCTATAAATTGTTCAAACACTGTGGTAACAATATTTAAAGGCAATATAAACTTTAATGACTGATGATACTTAGAAATATTTTTATTTTTCAAATTTTGTCATTTAATTTTACACTTACAGGTAAGAATATTTCTGGAGTGCATGTCCAGACTGATTTATCACATAAATAGTATAAATAGTGCTATTTTATACACTGGTTTGTTCCTAAAGAAAGTAAGGGACATTACAAAGATACAAACTGTATGCATTTATGTTTAGATGGCTAGGTTAATTCAAAGAAACATTGTATACAGTTGTATTTGTCAGTATAGGCTAAGTTATACTTTGAAAAACATATCTTAGTAAATTAATAAAACAAATTTTGTACCTTGTTTACAGTAAGTCTGTTGTTGGACAAGATGACTTTTCAGGCTAACATCCTTCATCCAAAGACTCAAGAAATTGAAGCTGCATTTATCATCTTCCAGTGGGTTTCAGAGCATATCATTTTTTATTTTGTCAAAATTGTTTTAAAGAATTATTGAAATATGTATATGATGCTATCAGTTCTAATTTCATTCCAAGTCACAAGAATCTATTGAAATAATGTTAGGATAAATTTGTTTGCTTGTTTTCTGTTTTAGTGTTTTAGGGAGGATGATACCTATATATATTTGCATATTGAAATTGTTTCTAGAACAACAAATAAGTTCACATAAATGCTTACTAAAATTTTTTTGTGTAATTTTTTAAGCCACTTTATTGAAGTATGATTGACATATGAAAGATCATAAAAATTAAATGTACACAACATGATGGGTTTGGAAGTAAGCATATGCCTATGAAACCATCACCATAAGCTATGCCATTAATCTACACATCACCTCATAGTTTTCTCCTGCCCTTGTTATTATTGTGTGTGCATGTGTGTGTGTGTATGTGATAAGAATATGTAACAAAATGTCTACCTTATACATTACAATATTGTTAACTATAGACATTATACAGTACAGTAGATCTCAAGAATTTATTCATCTTTTATAATTGAAACTTTGTACACTCTGATGAATACTTCCCCAATAATGCCTCCCACCAGCCCCTGGCAACCATCATTCCACTCTTTGCTTCTATAAATTTGACTATTTTAGATTCATCATATAATTGAGATAATGCAGTATTTGTCTTTCTATGTCTGGTTTATTTCACTTAGAATAATATCTTCTAGGTTCAGCCATGCTGTTGAAAATGGCAGGATTTCTTTAAGGCTGAATAATATTTCATTGTTTGTATATACCACATTTTATCTATTCATCCATTAATAGTTGCTTCCATTTCTTGGCTATTATCATGAACCTGGGAATACAGATATATCTTCAAGATCCTAACATTAATTCCTTTGGATAAATACTGAGAAGTAGGATTATTAGATCACATGTTGGGGTTATTTATAATTTTTGAGGAATCTTCTTGTTGTTTTCCATAGCAGCTGCACCAATTTACATTCTCACCCCAACAGTATACACGTGCTCCCTTTTTTCCACATTCTGCCCAATACTTGCTTTTTTTTTAATTAACAGTCCTCCTAAAATGTATGAGGAAATGTCATTGTGGTTTTGATTTGCATTTCCATGATGATCAGTGATGCTGAGCACTTTTGATATAAGTGTTGGGCATTTGCATGTCTTCCAGAGAGAAATATCTATTGTGATCCTTTGCTCATATTTAACCAGATTATTTGTTGTTGCGCTTTTGGGGGGTTTTTTGATATGGAGCTGTAAGAGTTCTTTACACATTTTGGATACTAATTCTTTATACAGATATATGGCTTGCAAATATTTTCTCCTATTTTGTATTTTGAAGGAAAGGTTTGTCTGTCACTTGATTTGTTTTCATTCATAGTATCTTCACAATATTTATACTTGCCACATTGCTAAGTGATATTTGAAAAGCATGTTTACATGGTATTCTTGCAATTGTAAAATCCTCCCAGAAAAACTGAATCTTTCATATTATTATGCCTTATTTTCCCCCTTTAAACCAGTTCTATAAGCATTTAAAACCACTGAGCTTGATAAGGATTTATAGTGATACCATCTCACACCAGTCAGAATGGTGATTATTAAAAAGTCCAGAAACAACAGATGCTGATGAGGCTGCAGAGAAAAAGGAACACTTTTACACTGTTAGTGGGAGTATAAATTAGTTCAACAAATTAGTAAATTAATTCAATTGAAATTAGTTCAATTGTGGAAGACATTGTTGCTTAACATATATGTTAAGCTGCCTGATTTCATTCCTAATAAGATAAATGAAAATGAAAATTACATTGAAATGTATGTTTACTATAAGATTAGCAAAAAGAAGAGAGTTTAATAGAATATAAACTTGAGAGGGTAAAAAGAAATACACATTTCTGGGGTGAATGTAAATTAGTATACTCTTTGTGATGGGAGAATTTGGAGATATCTATCAAAATCACACATATACTTATTCTTAGATCCAGAAGATTCTTCTCACTGTAACTTACTATAGAGATAAACCTTTATTCTACATCCTTGTAACAGATGCTGTTGGTGCCCTGCTCATGTTCATCAGATCTGCAGCCTTCTATCAATGACTCTCAGAAGTTGGTGTGTACTCACTTCAGCTCTCTCACTCTTGAGGTTAAATAATTGTGAGTGTGTTTTTCTTCTTTCTCAGATTTCCTCATTTAAGCTTCCCATAAGGTTAAACTCCAGTTGCCCATGCAATACCTGGCTCAATATTGCACCACTGAATGACTGCCTTCTTTTCCCTGGATCACTTTCCTCTTCCTTTACTGGTTTTCCCAGTACTTCTAAATAAATTTACAATCAAGATTTGTTTCTGGAGAAATTCAACTAAGACAATCAATCTGAACCTCTCCTCTCAATGTTCTTTCTACTTTTAGATTCCTAACAGGGATGGTGCTGGCATTTGGATAGCATATGTCTATGTCATACAGCCCTGCCACTACCTTTCAGGATGTTTAGCTTGTCTCTTCTATGGACACCAAATTCCACTAGTTATTGTGATAACCAAAAACTTAACACTTGCATTTCCATATTTCCACATGTCTTTCTCTCTCCCCTGGCAACACAGCTTTTCCTGTAGCCCTCTCAAGTAGTGCCAATATCTTTTCTCCAATGCTACATACCACTAGGCCAGTGGTGGGCTCTTCACTGCTTCCAGATCATCCTCTCTTCTTCTTCCCCTAAAACTCCAGCTTTTAATATCATATCTTACCACCACAATATTGCTATGATTCACCATGTGTCCCATGACCACTCCACCTTATTCCTTAAAGATTTAGACTTTAGCTGACTTTTTATCAAACACTATCCTATAATGATTCTTGGTCATTGTAATGTTCATGTGGATGATTCTTTCAACACCATGGCCTCTCAGTTCCTTGACTTTCTCTCTTCTCTTCTTCAATGATCTTATCTGTCTTTCATAAGAGAATCTCCAGAATCTCCTACCAAATACCTACCTATCTCTCTGCATCTGTGGCCACTTAATGCCTTCCTTCTGTTACTGTAAATGAACACCCTGTGCCTATCCAGACCAACATGTCTTTTAGTGTTTTAATGCCATACTTTCCTGCCCACTGAAGGACATAATTCTAGCAATTCATCTTGTTCTACTTGCATCGCAAAATTTTCCTCTCCATAGCAGTCAAATATGCTGCAATTTTGATCTCACCTCTGAATTCCAGACTTATATATTCACTGTCCTTTTTGATAGCCCTATTTGGTACCTGATAAAATAGTTCTAACTAGAAATCTTAAAAACCAAATTTATATCCTCCTATCCAAACATGCTCACCCAATGATCTTCTACTTAGGAAATGGCATACTCATCATTCCATTTGCTCAGATCAAAGTTCTGGCATCATTTAATTTCTCTTTCACACTCCACATCTACTTTATCAGCAGATCTTTTTGGATTTATATTAAAAGTATAAATAAAACTCAATCACCACATATACCTCCATTGCTCCCAACATTCTAGTCCAAACCATAATCCTTTTTTAAATTTCAATAGCCTCCAGATCGGGTTCCCTATTTTCATTTTTCCCCCTGCAGTCTAATTTCACTGCAGAAGTCAGAGTGATCCTTTTAAGACTTAAGTCAGATCATGTTATTACTTTGATAAAAACCCTGTATCTCATTTGGAATAAAGATGAATGTACATACAATGGCTCACAAGACCAGATAGAATCTAATCCCTTAGGCACCATTCCACTTCTCCTCTTTACCCTCTGAATAAATAACTGAGAAGGGAGACAGGTGCCACATAGAGTTCTGGAGGTAGAACTATTAAGACCTGCCAGTGGGTTCAATGTGGTAGGATTAGGGAAAGAGAGCAATCAAACATAGTAAACAACCCCATAGTTTTTGGCCTGAGCATCTAAGTAAATGACTGTGTGTTAACTCTCATAGGAAAGACTAGGGGAAGAGTAGGTATGGGCCTACCTAATGTGTATTTGTAGGATGTGATTATAGCAAGTAGATAAAAATTCTGTCATATACATGTTAGGTTTCTGGTACCTAATGGACATTTAAGTGAAGACTATGAGTATACAGCTGACTATAAAGTCTGATAAGAGAAAACTAGGCAAATGTATTTCATGAAATCTATAGAAGATGATGCTGTACTATTGCTATACTAAAAGGATGTAATGATGAGAGATTTTGATGCTGCTGAAAGATTGAGGAAAAACTGAACAGAGGTTGACAGTGAATTAGAATTAGATACGTTCAAGTCACTGGTGACCTTGTGAAACCATGTTAGTGGAAAGGTAGATGGGTTAGAGACAGAATGCGAGGAGTGAAATGGAAGAGAGTTTATACAACTAATATGATAGTAGAAAGATAACTGATTTTATCTATTTTTAACCATCTTTTTTGTGATACAATTAACATACCATAAATTTACTTATGTAAATTATACAATTCAGTGGTATTTGGTATATTCAAAAGATTGTACAACCATCAACACTACCTAATTCGAGAACATTTTCAATACTTCCCGGAGAAACCTCACATTCATTAGCAGTCATTTTCCAGTCTCCCAGTCCCTGCCAACCACTATCTTCTTTCTCTCTCTATGAATTTGTCTATTCTGGACACTTCATGCAAGTGAAATCATACAATACATGGCCCTTTGTGTCTTGTTCTTGCACTTCACATGTTTGCAAGATTTATCCACATTGCAGTATGTGTCTATGCTTTATTCCTTTCTATGGCTAAATATATTCAACTATTCTATGGATATACCATATTTTGTTCATCTGTTCATCAGATGACAGACATTTGGGTTGTTTCCACCTTTTGGCTATAAAAATAAGGCTGCTATAAACATTCATGTATGAGTTTTTGTGTAAAAATATTTTCATTTACCTTGGGTATATCCTAGGAGTAGAATTGCTATGTAATGTAGTAACTATATGTTTAGCAATTTGAGGAACTGCCAGACTTTCCTAGAGTGGCTGCACCATTTTATATTCCCACCAGAAATTCCAACCAGATTTGGGTCTTTTAAAAATATATTCCATCTCTACTTAACTTTTTGAACATTTGGAATATAGTCACAATAACTGTTTTAGTATCTGTCTCTACTAATTATATCATCTGTGCCAATTTTTGGTCCATTTTGATTGATTGGTTGCTCTCCCCTTTAGGAGTTATGTTTTTCTGTTTCTTTGTATGCCTGGTAATCTTTGATTGCATGCATACTTTGTGAATTTTACTTTGTTGGGTGCTGGATACGTTTAAATTCTCATAAATTTAAGCTTTGTTTCGGGAATGATGTTAAGTTACTTGGAAACAGTTTGATCTTTTCAAATCTTGCTTTTATGATTCGTTTGGCAGGTTGAGAGCAGTTCTCAGGCGAGGGCTAATTATTTCCCACCACTGAGGCAAGACCTTCTTGAGTACTTTATCCAATGCCTATGAATTATGAGTTTTTCCAATCTGGCAGGTAATGGGAACAGATACTATTTCTGGCCCTCCTAGCCCTATGTATGTTACGGGCACAGGTTCTCTCTGTTTCCTCCAGATGGTCCTTTTCTAGGCCTCATGTAGTTTCTTCATAGTCATGATCAAAACTTGGCTGGGCGCAATGGCAATTACATGCCTGGAATCCCAGCACTTTGAGGGACCAAGGCGGGAAGATCACCTGAGATTGGGAGTTCGAGACCAGCCTGACCAACATGGAGAAACCCCGTCTCGACTAAAAATACAAAATTAGCTGAGCATGGTGGCACAGGCCTGTAATCCCAGCTACTTGGGAGGCTGAGACAAGAGAATCGCTTCAACACAGGAGGCAGAAGTTGTGGTGAGCCGAGATTGTGCCATTGCACTCAATCCTGGGCAACAAGAGTGAAATTCCATCTTCAAAAACAAAACAAAACTATTCTGAATACTTTACATAGATCCCTCTGCAGATCCCGGCTTCACTCTGAACATCTCTCCCTCTCCTCCTCATCACTCTCTCCTAAGAAATCTCACTGCCTTAATCTTCCTGGACTCTCAGCAACGTTGCCTCAATTCAGAATCATAACTGGGCTCCACCTCTGTTTCCCTACCACATGTCATGACCTGAAAATTTTCTTAAGTTAATAAGCTTAGGCAATAGTAAGTCTCATCTTTTTTATTTCCCGCTTTCAAGAATCACTGTCCTCCATTGCTTGCTATCTAGTGTCATGAAAACCACTGTTTCATATATTTTGTCTGTTTTTGTTTAACTGTTACAGGTAGGGGGGTAAATCTAGTCCTGTTACTCCATCTTGACCATATGTTTTTTCTAAATCAGAGATAGCAGGAAGGACTCTGAAATGGGCCACTGTCAATGCCTTCCCTTCCTTATTTATGATGAGAATGAGAGCTTTGACTAAAATCATTTCTGTGTACATTTACATAGTTGTTTCTCAGATCTTAAAAAAAGCAGATGGGGCAAGCATTGATACCTCAAATAGATTTCTTTTTTAGAAACAAAATGTTCCACTGGGGAATAGTCATTTATAGTATGGGATGCTAGCCCAAGCTTTGTCCTGGCAGAGTTTACAGATCCAAACGTCTGCACAGAGGCTTGATAGATGTGAAGTGTAGGCCAGATGCAATATGTGATGAACTGAGAACATGACAGTAAACTGCAGAGGCAGGCCTGGTCCAAGTCCTTCATATTCAAAGGCATGATATCAAATAAAAATGCCCGAACTTTCTGACCGAACTTAATCCCACTGTCGGCATTCAAAAATCTGACCACCTGCCTCAGTTATAAGATAGTTTTTACTTATTTTTCACCAACCACTATAAGCAGCACTGAATAATATTGTTTTTATTAAAATATCTTGTACAAAAATATCTTTAAAAGAACAATACATATTATTAATTTTTGTATAGTGATATTATTATTAATGCCCATAAGTCCTTCAAAGGAGGCTCATTATCCCCAAGAAGAGGATTAACTGGAAGAACACAAAATCATAGATGAGGAAATAAGTGTAATTTTCCCAAAGCAGTAAGTATTTTATCAATCTCAGAATGTGTGTCCACAAAGCTTAGCCATATAGCCATGTCAAGGACAGTAGTTACATCTCCTTTATCTTCCCAGCAAAAAGTAACTCTTTTACTACAACCAGTTTCACCTGTTTTGCAACTTGCTTTGGTCAATATTTTCTTAAGCTGGGAAGAAAGCTAACTGACATGGTGGAGATGGAAAACTGGTCTGAGAAACCTATTGATATAAGCTAGAAGAGACATGTTTGTAGAGCGGGAATCAATATTTTAAATATAACCATTTCTAGACTTTAAATAGTTATACTTTGGTTTCCAGTTTTCTAGAAATTCAGTGGTAGCTAAGTAACATATTAGGAATTTAAATAATGTGAATGATTCTACAGATTATGACTTAGCTGTGATGCTCATAAAATTCTGAGTCCTGCAGCTACTCAAGGTAGTCCATATAAGTACAGACCCAGTATATCTGAGTCATGTTATGAGTGATATATATGTTCCTACTAATATTCAATCTGAGTTACCTTGACTTTTAAAGAACATCAAAGGATTTCAACATACAATAGTCAGCTATAAAGTGTTAGTGTGGTTTTTTTAATACCTAATAAAAATAACAATGGTATTGATTGTATGAAGAAGAAAGGCCATCTTGGTTAGGTAGTCCAATCACAATACTTAACAGGAAGATTAGCTTCTCCAACATAAATACTTAGTCAAACACACTACTGCTGTGACAATAACCACTGACTTTCACTGGTTTATGGATCTTTAAGGTTATATTTCTTGACTGAACTGCATTTTTAAAAGTCTTTTCCCAAATCATCTATGAAAAGTCAGACTTCTCTTAATTATTGTTTAACAACTTAAAAAGAGGAAACATTTTTCCAAGTAGGTTTTGTTAGATCAATGGTTTTCAATTTGGGGTGTTTTGTCTCTTTTTTTCTCAGGAGACATATAGCAATGTTGAGAGATGTTTTGATTGTTATAACTAGAGAGGTGGGTGCTAATGGTAAAGATGCCACTAAACATCTTACAATGCACAAGATAGCTCCCAACAATAAAGAATTATCCAACCACAAATGTCAACAGAACTGAGATTGAGAAATCATGTGTTAGAATGAAGACTTTGTGATCTTGTTAAGCTTCTGTATAAATTCTAGTTGAGAAATACCTTTGTGGTAACTTTTAAAATTACAATTGTTTCAAGAAAAACAACTAATTTAGGCTTACTATTTCAAAATAATAACTTCTTATTTGCTTAGCATTTTATCTTTTTAAAAAAAAACAACCTTTTTTTTTTTAAATAGTGACATGGCCTCCTTATGCTGCCCAGGCTGGTCTTGAACTCCTCGGTTCAAGTGATCCTCTTGCCTTGGGCTCCCACAGTGTTGGGATTTCAGGCATGAACCACCATACCTGGCCTTTTCTTTTCTTTCAGCCTTTTATCTTTTGCACAACCATTTCATAAGTTTCCTCTCATTTTCTCCTCATAGCTCTGTTGTCATCTTTTTTCCTATTCTGCTATCAAGGGCACTATTGTGCAGGAAGAGGCTATGGTATTCAAACATGCCACACTGATTCATATTCTGAATGAAAAACCCAGCACTCTTTTGCTATCCTATCCTACAGCTGTGATATTCTTGTTAAAGACAGTATATCAATTTAAAAATAAACAAAAACAAATCATTGTGCACCTCTGTGGATGTGACCCCAGAAGATAGGTGTCATAAGCCCCAAGAATGGAGAAAGCAGGAGAGACATGGATCGGGTACGACAGGTGAGGAGCAAGAATGGGGAGTAAAAGGTGGAGAAAACAATGTCATTAGTAAAGCCATCTGGAGAAGCACAGATAGATTCCTAAATTCAATGTGACTGCCTTCCTGTGAGAAACATTCCTTCTCCTATAAGCCGGGTAAGACTCTTATGAAAATACAAAATGGATAAATCTGCTGAATTCAACTAGAAAAACAGAAACCACACTTATTTCTTCAAACAAAGAATGTGATACAAGGAATCTGTTGCACAGGTGATGGAAAAACTGAGAAGAATCCAGGGGAAATTCTTCCCTGCAAAAGCAAACACAGGAAACAATTACACTTTTAAGGGGCAGGAGGAGGTGGTATTGTCAGATCTCAGAGCTGTTGTCATGGTAGGACTGTTCAGCAAGAGATGGAGCCTCTAGGGAGACAGCTGCTGCAGAAGATGGTGCCTAAGGCAGAAAGAGATGGGGAGATACACTGGTTTCTCCCACCCTCCAGTCACCTGGCAGTGCTTCCCATTAGCCTAGCCCAGTAGGAAGCCAGCTGACACAGGGGTCTGGGAAACAGCCCGCAAAAGTCAGCTGAGATAAAGAGCAGAGAAGGGCAGGGGAGGAGTATCTTCCAAGACTAGCAGGCTAGCAATCACATGTCCGGAGGAAGAATGCCAATGGAGGAACACAATGGATTGGTTTGAGGTATTAAGTAAATATTCCAGGACTTTAATCATGTTTTCTTTCAAAATAAGATGTTTTAAGTCTATCCTGGACCAAACAAATAACTAAAATAAAAATCAAACTAAGAAGAAAAGAGTTTGACAAATGAAGCATGGTAATTTTTTGTATAAACATCCAGTCTTTAAGGGTTAAATGATTACAACGGAGATAATTTTTTTAATGAGATTAAAAAAAAAAAAAGGAAAACAGCTCTAATAGGTGGGATTTTGTCACACCTGTTTTGCACACAGTAGGATCCACAGTCAAAATAGAGGTAAATTCTTGCTGAGCTTTTGACAACATGAAAATAAAGCATTCATCACCTTTCCTCTCAAAATTGCAGACTGTAGCAGAATATCATTTTTAAAAGGCTAGTCTAATTTCCTTTCTAAGGAAAAAAATGAGAAATGAGACTAAAGAGACAAAAATATATACTTGCAGACTCTTCCTCTTAACTGTATGGATCACTGTGTACACAAAATATGTGTATACAAAATTCAATTTTAAGAAATATATTGAAATCGCAGAATCACTAGTATAGAGACCTCAGAAATCCTGGAACATAAAAGCCAAACTATTAATGGATGTTTCAACTGAGTAATGGTTAACATTTAGAAGAGATGTAATCTGGGGTAATTGCTGAGGATATTCTGGCTTTCCTGTAGAGGCTCTTAATCTGCATAAATGAATGATCAGAAAAGCCGCAGAGAACTGTAGCAGGGATGCCATATGTAACTGAGTCATAAAGACTCCTTTAGAGAAGGAGACAAAGCACAGGGAACTGTGAGCAGGCACCTTAAGTAGGAAAATTTCAAGTGTGATTTCTGGTAGCCATCCTGCTTGGGACACAAGTGGCCCTCGCTGGTCAATCCCAGCATGCAGGGCAAGACTGAAGCACTCAATATGCAGTCCCAAACCAGGCCCTTGAAGGGGCTGGGGCTCCAGAGAGCCAGATGAAGCTGCAGCCCTAAGAGAGACCAGTCATCATTTCTACAGGGTCAAGCAAACAAATGCTATAGTCCAAATGGGCAGTCGCCAGGGGGCAGGGTCCTCAGAGATGGAACAAGAGCTTGAAAGGGAATCTAGGGGCTGGTAAAATTCTTGCAATCCAGGCAGGCCAGCTGGCTTTGGGAATAAGGGGAGTGTTTGTCTGAGAGCTACTGGCAGAAGGTAAGCAGCCAAGACTGGGGATCAGGCAAAGAAGCCCATGAGGATATAGAAACTCAGCAAGATAGATATTTAAGTGATGATGAGGGTGAGAGGCCTGAACTGCGTCATAGCGTTATGTGTAAGTGTTTGCTTCCCTCCCAGAGGTATTTTTCTAACCCTTTAAGTCTCAAGTTCTCACTATAGGCGCAGTGCCCAAAGCTCATAAGCGTTTTCAAATCTTATCAAATTGTTTGAGAGCTGGACAAGAAAATATCCCGGCTCTAAAATAAAAAGCAACCTATAAAATGAAATTAATAAATATTTCAAGAGGAAAATTATATAAATTCCTTTAATTTTTCATAACAAAACATTGTGCTTTTCCTGTGGGATAGGGCTATATTTTCCAGTGTTTGATAGGATATGGGATGAAGCCTCTAAAAGATAATCAAGGGTTTATATAACCCTTGAACTGGCCCTTCTTCTGCTTGGCATAGTTCAGGCAGGGAAGCTCCAGTGTGTTAAGACTTCAGCAAGGTTGGACAGGCAGAGTGGAAGGCAAAAGCCCAAATCACCATAGCCAGAAATGTGGGGGAGGGGAGGAGAAGAGACTGGAGGGAAGGGCATCTGTGACAGTTGCAGAGGTTGGCTTGACAAAGTGCTGAGAGATGCAGGCACAGAGCCCCTGGAGATGGTGCAGATTGGTTTCTAATTTTGGAAGTGGTCATACCAGGGTTTCCAATTCAGCAGGCAGACTAGTAGTGAAAGACTGAAATGCAGCAGAACCATCTGGAGGCTGGTGGCCATTCAGTGTTGTGTAGGGGGATAAAGACAGAATTGACAAAAGCAAGACAGCAGGGCTTAGTTTCTAAAGCATGGAGGCAACAGGGAAGTGAGGACAGAACAGGAGCATCTGGTTCTTCTGACGCACCAGAGCAGTGGAAAATCAGTGAGTCAAGGAACACTGGGGCCCAGAAGTTCCAAGCCTCCTAGGTTTACCTAGTGTCTGATTGGCCACAAGGCAATTTCAAGAACATGACAGAAGGTCAACCAATGAGACTGTACTTCTAGAATGCTTGTCTGGGAGCAGAGCCTAACTCTATTCTATATGGATTCTCCTTGGGAGGAGGAGCACCTGAGTCTAAGTGAACCAGGGGTGATCCACTCTGAGATTAATCTGGAGACAGAACCCCTTTGTGTGTTCAGAGAAATAGGCATGGAATTGCCATTTCTTCAGTCAGGTTCCAAGGTGAGTGGGGTGAAGTTGGCTCCAATTTAGAAGGACACAAAGATAGGAAAACACCCAGTGTGTACTGCAGGGGCAGATGTTTAAACAAACTTCTCTAGCCAGGTACTGCCCTGATAGGGAGGAGGGTGTGTCTCTCTGAGGAGATCACAGACCCTGACTCGGAGACATTGTGATGACTGAGCAGAGATAAAAGAGGAGGAGACTGAACAGTTGTACCTCTAGAGCCAATTAGGGCTGGTGCAGAGGCTGGTGACCTCTGGCTGAAGAACAGAGTGGAGAGCTTTAGACTTTCCCTGGGTCTGTATCCAGGGTCCAGGGCCAACCAAAACTTCTCTGGTTACCTGAGAGCAGAAAAGGGTTAGGGCCAGGGCACCAGCAGGAGAGAGCTTAGCCAGCCAAGCTGAAGAGAGAGGTCATTAGGGACTGCATCACAGTAGCAGTGACCGCCGGGATTCTGGCAGAGTAGGATCATAGTAGCAGTGACTGCCTGGATTCTGGCAGAGTAAAAGAATTCCAGCAACAGTAAGTGATTTTAGATAAGAGTCCTCAGCTGATGCCTGGAGGGATGCTGTAGGGGCTTTGGGTAATCTTGTAGAAGAGATCATTTTTATTGTTTTCCTTTTATTACACTATGAATAGAGAACCTGCAGTTAGGGTGGTCAAGACTTTTCCCAGATGATATAATTCCCAGCAGAAGTATTGCTATTTCTAATGCGTGAGGCACTTAATGATACAGAATCTAAGGATTACTAGCATTTCAAGAGCCTCAACCATGTTTTAAACCTAATTAAAATGAATAGATGTAGCAGTATACCAACTATTCAAATTATTCTTCACATTTTTCACAAGAAAAACAACAAAAATTATCTCTCATATAGTGGACCTGACAGATTATCCAAAGAACCAAAGTAGTAAATATATGAATGTGTATTTAATTTGAAACGAAGAAGCATTCTGAAATATTTGACATAATGTGACTGGGGACATAAAGGTAAGGGTGTCAGCTGGGTACTGTGCACAGCTCACACCTATAATCTTAGCACTTTGGGAGGCCAAGTCAGAAAGATCACTTGAAGCCAGGAGTTCCAGACCAGCCTGGGTAACATGGTGAAACCCTGTCTCTACAAAAAATAAAATGAAAAAAAAAAAATTGCTGGACTTGATAGTGCATGCCTATAGTCCTAGCTACTCAGGAGGCTGAGATGGGAGGATTGCTTGGGCCCAAGAGGTTAAGACTGCACTGAGCTGTGATTGCACCACTGCCCTCCAGCCTGGGTAATAGAGCAAGACACTGTCTCAGAAAAAAAATAATAAAGTAAGAGAAAGGAAGGGTGTCAATGAAGGAATTAAAGGACTTAAAAATGGTCCTGTTCTCAGAACTCAGGGTAAGCCCTCTTTTGAGTTTCCTGAGACTTCTCTGGGAATGATTTTTGAATGATAAGTTCATAAAATGTACAGGTTCTTTTTTGTCATAGGCATCACTAGACAAGGGTTACTGGTGTAATTGCTTAAGCTCTGAAGTATTTTGTATCCTTAAGAAGCCAGTATCATATGATATAAAAGTACTACAAAACTAGGAATTTACAAGCAAGGTGAAAAGCCAGAGGCAGAAAAAGAAATGGAGATGTGGGAAGAGAGAATGAAATTACATGTACAATAATTTGTAAGTTATTAATATTAAACAAGGGTTTTGGTGTTTCCTTCCAGATAAAAGGCCCAATATTTATTACAGCAAAAAATAATTGGCAAATGAGCTGTCTTTTCTTTCCACAATGATTCCAGAAGCTACATTTTAATTGTCTAAGTGTTAGCTTAAGGACGTTAGGACTGAGTTTGGTGTCCTTGAAGAAAATTTAGGAAAGGAGGGGATAATGATTAGAAAAATATGTGGGATGCCAGGCATGGTGGTACACATCTGTAGTCCCAGCTACTCAGGAGGCTGAGGCAGGAAGACTGCTTAACTCCAGGAGTCTGAAGCTGTAGTGAGCCATCATTATGCCTGTGAATAACCACTGTGTTCCAGCCTGAGCAACAAAGGGAGACCCTGTCTGTTAAAAAAAAAAAAAAAAAAAAAAAAAAAAAATAAAGAAAAGAAAAAAATAAAAATTTTTAAAAGTGTGGAAACCAGCTTACTAGCAAAGAGCTTGATGGACTGCATTAAAACGTGTAGGGGCATTAGCAAAATGTCCAGAAGCAGCAAGCCCAAAAAGTTATATCACTGAGGACTTATAAAGTATTGCATGTTTGCTAACAAGCATATTCCTTGCTTTTTTTTAAAAAAAAATCTCTATATGGAAGATAATAAAGGATTTGTGAGTTTTCTATAGCTTAGTTTTTGACAACCAGAATTGGAAAATTATTGTATAAACCAGGTAGTGATATGGAAGGCAGTGGTGAGTCCATTGTGCCTACATAGCCATGAAATGGGAGCATCTATGGTGTTTAATTTAAAAGAATAAGATGCCACAGACACTAAAATATCAAAGTGGGAAGCTTGATTGGTTCTTCAGGCAGAGGCTCATAGGGTTTATGGAGATCCAGAGGCTGAGGCTCATCTGTGTTTATTAAACTCAGAGAACGGCTGTTTTAATCTTCATCTTCACTAAATGCTGACATAATAACAGGAAGTAGAACTTCCAAGTTGGCTATATACACTGAGGAGCATAAATAGTTTCCTATAGAAAATCAACGATAAGTAGCAAAATAAATATGCAAAAGTTATATGCCATTTAAGGAGTTGGGTGATCCTAACAGTTAACGTCTTAAATGAAGCAAACCCAATACTGTCCCAGCAGAAGCACACTATGCTCCACACTAATGATAAAGCTGTTACTTTTCTATTTTAAAAAATGTACTTACGGCAGCAATAAATGAAAGCCTATCATAATTTTCCAGTTTTCCAATAGGTATGCAGTTAATAGGAAATCAAATTAAGAAGGTAGTTCTTTAGCAGATTGGTAATATAGCATCAAGCTTTAATAAGCTTTCATCCAAGCTTACTGACCATAAAACCATCTTTTACTTTGCTAAGCCATCACAGTTTTGTTAGCATTACTTATAAGCCATATTCACCCTTGCTATTTACTATCACTTTATTAGTGGGTAAAGTCATTGAATACTGCAAGCAAGAAAGGCATGGTGTGTCCTAACACTTAGGGTAAAGAGATCAAGCCCAGGGAAAAGACTCTATGAGAATACCCTGAGGAGCAATTTGACATCCTTGTGGTGGAAGTTTATTGAATCAGTTCCCAGTTTCAACCCAGTCAACTGTGAAGGGTCAGCAACACTTGTAACTTCCAATTGGAAATGTACTTGATGCACTTATAATTCTTTGAGTATATTACATTTAGTAGGTGTCTTACAATTTTTAATTAGTGGAAGACAGGAGGTGACATACTATGAAGGGCTTGAAAGAGCTAAAAGGCTTAGTCAAAAATTACATGTAATTTTTACTATATGTCACATACCATAAAGTTAACACAGGTGCACAGTGAGATTAGCAAATAGTTTTAACTGTTCTTTGCTGGTCTTTGAAGATGGTGAAATGTTTGCACTAATATTTCCTCTCTCCAAACTCTTCCCCCACTCCCTATGCTCACTTTCAGTTCTGTTTTTTAACTTTTGGAGATCCTTGATCTGTATAAACATTCTACCAACTCAGCCCAAGACAACTTCGAATTTAATGGTTACGCTGCTAATTTTATCTTTATCTGAAAACTTTTGGCAGAGCACAGTTTTGTCTTAAATAAGTCAATAAGATTGCTAAAGTAAGGCCAGGTGCAGTGGCTCACAACTGTAATCCCAGCACTTTGGGAGGCACAGGTGGGTGGATCACTTGAGGCCAGGAGTTTGAGTCCAGCTTGGGCAACATGGAGAGACTCCATCTCTATTAAAAATGCAAAAATTAGCTGGGCTCATGCGTGTGGCCCCAGCTACTGGGTGGATGAGGCGCAGAACTGCTTGAATCTGGGAGGTGGAGGTTGCAGTAAGCCAAGATAGGGCCACTGCACTCCAGCCTGGGCTACCAAGCGAGACCCTCTCAAACAAAAAGAAAAAAGAAATAAAAAAGATTGCTAATGTAGTATTAATTTGAAATGAGGGGGCTCTGCCTGTCCAGTATTCATAATCCCAGTAATCACTGGATGAATTACTTGCCCTTTCTAGTTCTTCTTAAGATGGGAATAATTTCTACCTTGAAATTTTAGAGAGGTTGTTGGGAGAATAAAGAGAGATGATACAAGTCTATGCTTAGAATACTCAGCACATAGCAAAATAATAAATATTTTTCCTCTCCCCTCTCTCTTTTCTTGGAAAGCCAGGTAAGTAACGAGAAGTTGATTTATGGCCGGGTGTGGTGATTCATGCTTGTAAATCCCAGCACTTTGGGAGACCAAGGTGGGAGGATCCCTTGAGCTCAGGAGTTCAAGATCTGCTTGGGCAATAAAGCAGGACCTCGTCTCTACAAAAGATTAAGATTACCCGGGCGTGGCGCATACCTGTAGTCCCAGCTACTTGGAAGGCTGAGTGGGAAGATCACTTGAGCCCAGGAGGGGAGGTCGAGAGGTTGAGGCTGCAGTGAACTGTGATGGCATCACTGCACTCCAGCCTGGGTGACAGAGAGAGCCCTGTTTCAAAAAAAAAAAATATGCTGTCATATACACAGTTAAAGTAAAAAGAGTTGGGATCCTTGAATGACATTTGCGCCTGCTCTGTCAAAGCCTGAACTGTTGGTCCCCTAAACTTCTTTAAGAAGTTTACTCCAGGTAGCTTGATTATGTATCTTTGTCCCATGGTTGTGAGGAATAAAGAGCTCAGTTGTCACCCCTTTTTAGACTAAATGTCTGAAGAGACAGGTAGTCCCCTCCTCTCTTCACACATTTGTGCAGTTCCAGGAGACCACCTGCTCTCCTGGAAGTGCACTCACTTCCTAGGCTTCCCTGGTAGCCCTTGGGAAGGCTCTCAGGGCCTGAGATTTCCAGCTGAACCTCATCCCCTTAATCCAGGGGATTAAGGGGCTCCAGGGGGCACTTTATCTACCTGGAAAGTTCTCGATTTCCAGCTGGAGCCTGTATACTGCTGGTTGTGTCTCAGCAGTTTTTACAGATCTGGGCTCACAACTGGAACTTAGCAAAAGTTCTACTCTGGCTTCTGAGACTGCTACAGCCCCAAGAAAACCCTGTGCGCACAAACGGCCGTCGCCTTTGGCACCTTCCGCGGATTAGCCTATTTAGGAGGTCTCATAGGGCTTTTAGACAGGACAAATTTTATGCTTGGCCCAAGCATAAAAGGGTCAAGCCAAGCAACGCGCCTCCGTGCCCCTAGCCAAAGCGGTGCGGGCTGCGGAGCCTACCCAGCCGGGAGCCCAGTGCCAGGCAGCAGCGGTTTGCCAGGCAACAGCTCCTTCCCAAGCGCGGCGGCAGATCCGGGCCCGCCCGGAAGTGCCTGGCGCTGAAGGAGGGAGCAAGGGCCCGCGAGTCGCCGCCGCCGCGCGCACGCGCCCTCGCGTCTGGGGACGGGACTGGAGTCGTAACTCGGAAGCCGAAGCCCAGACTGGCCCGCGGCGGGAGGGGGGGTGGGTGGGGGTGGCGCGGGGGCGGGAGCCGCGGAGGTGGCCGCCCCTGGCGGCGGGTTTGTTTATCCCGGGGAAGAAGTTTGGAAGCGGGAGATAGGGAAGGAGGGCGGGCCGGGAAGGAGGGATGCGGTTCGGCGGAGGCGGCCGCCACAGGGACTTGCCGCCATCACCCCTGCCGCCGCCACCGCAGCCTCGGGCTCCTGGAGTCGACTCGGCCGCCGCCTCAGGGGGAGAAGAGCCTCCGCCGGGACTGCCCGCTGCCGCCCCGCACGTCCAGGTAGGCTCCCCTCCCCCTCCCCCGGTCCCCGCGGCAGCCTCGGGCGCTCGCTCCCCTCCCCAGGCCCGCCGGAGCCCGGCGGCCTCCTGCTCGCGCCTCACTGTGCCCTCTTCCCTCTAGGTACGGGACCCCCGCTCGGGCGGCGCGCTCCGGCCTGCTTTGGGGGCTACCTCTGCGCCCGTGGACCGCCCTTCCCTCGCGCAGCGCCGCCACTTCCCCTGGGGATGTCCCCAGTCTCCCTTGATTTCTCAGGCTCCGTCTTCTAGGATCCCCTTTAGTTTTACCACCAGGCCTCGCCCCTTCTTTTCCTCTGGCCTCACTCCTCCGCTATACCTGTATGCCTCCATGCCTGCCCCTTTTCACCTGAGTGCTCCCCAAAGCCAGAAGCTGCCTCCACTTCCACCATGCAGCGTCTGAGTTCATACCTCCTTCTCATCCCAAATACAGACACTTGAAACTCTCATGCCTGTTAGCCCATTTTAGGCAGAGATCTCAGCTCTGCTGACCGATCAGTACCTCCACTCCGATGGTCATGCCCTTAACCTCCCCACCTGCAAGCACTCACTTGCTTTCTTATGCATTTTTGCTCACTTATACCAGAGTACAGCAAGCTAACCGCGCAGTTCAGAGTCCAAGTCTTGAAAAGCCCACTTTTATTCCTCCTGCTCTCCTTTCTCCTAATTCTTCTTCAGTCGATGTATTTGTATACTGATTGAACATAAAAGAAAAGGGATGGTAGCATTTTCTTTCTCAAAGCAGTCACAGAACCCGGTAGAAATAAGATTCACCATGTGCTTATCCTGACTTTCGCTTCTCTTTCCTGACTGAACTCTGTCATTCAGTGCATCTTTCCAGACTTCTAATGCTTTGTCTATATTGAATACTCTTGGGCCTAGTTTGACCCATTGTAGTACTCACTTCCCACTTGAATCCACTGTTTCTTGGACTGGAAACTGAAGAGGTAAAAGGTTCATACCTTGGAAAATTACATTTCTCCTACCACAATGGGATTGGTGGAATATTTCAAATTACCATTTCATCATTCTTGTGAGAAATGTTGCCTAGTGGTTAAGAACTCTTCTCTAGAGCTCAGGCTAGTGTAGTTGCCAGGATATAAACCCTTGCCCTGCCATCTACCAGCTTTGGCTTTGGGCAAGTTATTTGATATCTCTGGGCCTCAGTAGTCTCACAGCTGTAAAATGGGGTTATAATATTACCTCATAGGCTGGTGCTGGTGATTGCACAAGTAAATACAAGTAAAGTATTTGTAACAGTTCCTGGCACAGGGCAAATATCTGATAAATGTTCTCTTTATCATCAGTTCTTGATTTGACTTGATCTGGCTTGTGAGTAGGTTAATTCGAAGAGAGGAAGGTGGGAATGGAAAGCTGCCTTCTTATTCTTTGGTATTTAACATCCTTTTTGATATAAATAGCATTTATAATTTGTTGTATAAATTCCTTCTGATTTGAAAATTACAGGGTTTTAGCCCACTATTTTCAAGTCAGCTAACTACCGAGCTGCAGATAGGTCAGTCCTTCTTTCAGATGTCTATTTGGAACTTCTACAATTTTACCTTTGTTTTGAGAATAAACAAAGTGAAAGTACTGTGTATAACAGATTCATCATAATGGAAAATGAGGTTTTACAGATAAAAATTGTAGTGCTGTAAGTTAAATACTCAAAACTGGTGGTATTCTTCATACTCATCTGACCTTTATCTTGAATCACTACTCGAGATAGAGCTTTGACTTGGCTTCATTCAGAAGATTGGTGACCTTTTTCTCTTAATGTGTTATGTTCATTCATATTCACATATCTTCTTTGCTTGTTTACTGAATTTTACTCACTTAAAAATGCTGACAATTTTTGCCATATTTGCTTGCCTCTTGTGCACTATTGCTTACTTGATACATTTTTAAAGGACTCACATTAAAAGGCCTGAACAGATATTACTTTAGTGTTGTTTTAAATAGTAAAAATTTGAAATCACTATTTGCTGTCCTAATTACATGTAAAAATATGTACATATGTAACTACCAAAATAAAAATGTTTCTCCTTTTATAGTCTGAAATAATTCTTGTGCCACCATGGCACGTGTTTCGTACTTTGGGTGACACTGCTTTTGGTAATGCTGTTCCCTGACCTAGAATAACCTTTACTCTTTCTCCTGCATATCCAGATTCTACCTATATTCCACCTCTCACTGCTTCCTCATAGTTCCTTCCAAAATTTAGTTTCTTGGTTTTCCTAATGTCTGTATCTCCATTTTTGGCCATGAATTTATATAAGCACTGCAGGCTGAAGAAAAATAACTTCCCTAGAATCAGACTTTTAAAGCTTATAGAAACTTTGAAAGGTTGTGATAAAATTGACATTTAGCATCTACTCTATGCCAGCACTGTGTCTTTGGTTTTGTAAATAGTCTTTCCAAAAATATTTAATAAGCATCTACCATGTGCCAGGCACTGGGAATACATGAGAGTGGCCCTTCTCAACCATGTTTCTGGTGAAAATCAAACCCTAATGCTCTGAGGCATCTAAGGTATGTAATGAATTACCTCATCTCCTGTGCACCTAAAATGGTACCAGCTATGTGCCATTCTTAAGAGAACTGAAGAAGTAATTACTCCAGTCAGTTTTTGTAGGGCTTAATTTCTGCAGAGCCCTACCTGTATAGAGAAGAGTAATATGCAGTCTCTGCTTTTTTGTAATTTATATTCTAATGTGGCACTGACAGGCAGTTTATATATATTAACTTACTTAAATGCCACAGTAATTCTTTAAGAAGGCTTTTTTATCCCCATTTCTAAAATGGGGAACTTAAGAAACAGATTATTTCTGCAAAACCAGACAGTTGAGAAAGTATTGCAGCCAGGCAATATAGTTCTAATCTATTACTCTTTTGCCTCTCACACCTTTCACTTCCTTGTTGATTTACTTTAGAGAAAACTCACTTCCTTGTTGATTAGAGAAAATTCTCTGCCTTTCTGAATATCTTATTTATTTTTATAAATTTAAGCTTGACAGTAGAGTTTCCTTCTCTTTTTATGTTGTTTAGTAAAGAAAGTAAAGGTGATTAAACTCTTGTATAGAACCTGGTCAAAAGTCTTATGTCAAGCCTTATATATGACTAGATATTGAAGCCGTTTACATTTGGTGGTCATGCTCACTGTTTTGTTACCTTACTTGGATTTGTTCGCTTAACAGAAGTTTATTAACAACTCATCTGTGCCAGGCGCTGTCTCTGGTGACATGTGGTAATGGAGAGAGATTACTTGTACTAATGGAGGCCAAAGTCTGTTTGGGTAATAAAGAAACTAAAAAAAAAAATGATAGGCTGGGCGCCATGGCTCATGCCTGTAACCTCAGCACTTTGGGAGGCCGAGGCGGGCTTATCACTTAAGATCAGGAGTTTGAGACCAGCCTGGCCAACATGGTGAAACCCCATCTCTACTGAAAAAAAAAAACACAACAGTTAGCTGGGTGTGGTGGCACACGCCTGTAGTCCCAGCTACTTGGGAGGCTGAGGCAGGAGAATCACTTGAACCCCAGAGACAGAGGTTACAGTGATCTGAGATCCAGCCTGAGCAACAGAGTGACACTCCATCTAAAAAAAAGAAAAAAGAAAAAATTATATAAGATAGTTACTGTAACTGTTACAAAGGAAAATCATTGTAAAGAATGAAGGCACACCACTCCATCAGGGAATACTTCTCTGAAGAAATTTCTTTTAGGCAGAAACCTAAAGGATGAACTTCAATGACCCAAGTGATGTTGGCACTTTCAGCTTGCTAGAACCGAAAGGTCTAGTAAGAACTGGACCTTAGCACATGAGGTTGGTTGATGGAGAATAGACTGGAGCAGATCACAATGGCTAAATCCATGCTAAGCATTTTGTACTTAATCCTAAGAGCAATAGGAAGCCACCAGAGAACGTTAAACCGCTGAATAAGTTATCCAAATTTTTGCTTAAAAAAAAAATAACTTGGCTGCTCTGTAGAGGACAGGTTGGAAAGAGGCAAATGTAAATACAGGGAGACTAGTTAAGCCATTGCTTCTCAAACTTAGCTGTGTTGACAGTCCAATTTTGTTTTAATTTTCAATTCATACTGGTATTTAGTAACACACAATAAAATGTATGTTGTGGCAGTGTCAAATTGTTGTAGAAGTTCCTAAAATTGCTGTAAAAGTTCCAAAAGAACTGCTTTCTCTCAGTTTCTCTATTTATTTTATTTCCGACCAATAACCAAAGTTTGCGGACCATTGCCGGTGCACACAGATCATACGTGGAATAGCATTAGATTAGCTGTTAGAATAATGTAATCAAGAGTTGATGGAACCTTGGTTCAGGATGGCAGTGAGAGACACTAGCCCGATTTGACAAATATTTGGAAAGTAAAATTGATAGAAGTTAGAGATGAATGAGATTTGGAGGTTCTAGGGAGCGCAAAAGGCTGACTTTCAGGGCCAGTAGTTCTTGTGCCTAAAGTGGGAGTACTGGAGGAAGAACAGTTTTTTATTTTGTAGTTTCAGGAATGAGGAGGTATTGGTCATTTTTCAGTTTGAGACTTACTAAACTTGAGACTGAGACATACAAGTAGAAGTGTCTAGTAACAATTGGATATATAGGTCTGGAGCTCAGCAAAGAGGTTTGGACAGGAAATAAGTTTGGGAATAGCGTAGAGTTTATAATTGATGTCTTGGAGTGCAGAATGAGATTGCTTAAGGAGAGATTATAGAGAAGATAAAGGGGCTTACAAGTAAGCCCTGTGAATCTTTGGCATTTGAACTTTGGTAGAAAGAAATGGAACAAAAGAGGCTGAGAAGGAAGAAGCTAGAGATTGGAGGAAAATTTTGTTGGTATCACTGAAGCCAAGGCAATAGACTGAAGAAGAAGGGAGTGGCCAGTTGAATATTTTGAAAGCAACTGGGAAATCAGTCAAATGGCAAACTAAAGAGCATACACTGAATTCAGCAACATGAAGAAAATTTTCTATTTCTGATAGTAAATGCACCCTTAAACTGTTTAATGGTGAATTTTGTATTAATCTGCCAAAGCTACAATCCTAAATTAAAATAAAATTATTAAATCTATAACATGAGCCATATCTGTCTTCCTGAGTTCAGATATGTTTTATCCTTTGGCTGTTCTATAAGTATCTAAAAGTTGTCACAGCTTATTCATTCATAGTGTGTATTTTTAAATACTATTTATCGGACACTGAATACTAGACTTCTAGGTATGGGATAGAATTCAGAGACTAGGGCCATGGATGATTAAACAATATTTGTTTTTCTAGTGTGATTAGTGCTGTCATAGCAGTTTATTCACGTTGTCTTGGAAGCACAGAGCAGGGGCATCGGGAGGCTTTCTAAGGAAAATGACCCTTGAGCAGAGTGTCTCTGAACGTCAAGTGACATAGGTGGAGAGGGCGAGTTAAACATGGGTGCTAGAGGAGTTTAAAGAAATGATACTTTAAGTAATTTCAAAGCCTGCAAAGGCAGAAATTGGGGCTAGAGTACGTGGATAGTAGGTTGGAGAGGTTGGCAATGCCATTTAAGCGTTTCTCACTTGAACTTGTAACTTTTTGGGATTTATTTTTTTGATTAATATTCTTACCACCCATATAGTCACTAAATGTGGAGGTATCTTTTTAGTATCTTTAAAAAGTAAAGATTTCTGTGTTTTAGTATTTGTTGCCCAAGGTAGTGTTTTATTTTTGCTAGTCAGCTTTACATTATATATATTAAACCTATACTTACAGACTCATTCAATAACTGATAGCATACTTAAATATTTTAGTTACACTCCAGTGACTTACTATGGAAGAAATTTTATATATGTAACTTTTTCTCAACTTTAGGGAGTTTAAAAGGAAAGCCTTGCTAAGGATTGGTGAAGATGTACTACTAAACCTTGGGTATATGGTTCTGGGCTCAGTAGAATGACAGCAGTCCCTTGATAGCTTAAATGTTATTTTAAGTGATTGTATTACATCAAAGAGTCTACAAATCCCTGGACTTTTCTCTTGGACCAGTGTAGAATACAATTTATCTATAGACATGGATAAACTTTTTGAAGAATACTGTAGTTGGCAGAACCTTAATTGGCAAGGGCAACATCTCATAGAAAATAATGGGATAGAAAGGAAAATTATGTTAAAATGAATTTTAGGTTTTATTTTATTTTATTTTGAGACAGAGTCTTGCTCTATCACCCAGGCTGGAGTGCGGTAACATGATCTTGGCTTACTGCAGCCTCTGTCTCCCAGATTCAAATGATTCTCCTGCTTCCACCTCCTGAGTGACTGGGAGTATAGGCACACCACCATGCCCAGCTAACTTTCGTATTTTTAGTAGAGATGGGATTTCACCATGTTGGCCAATCTGGTCTTGAACTCCTGACCTCAAGTAATCTGCCTACCTCAGCCTCCCACCTTGGCTCATGCCTATAATCCAAAGTGCTGGGATTATAGGCATGAGCCACCGCACCTGGCCAGAAAGAATTTTATAAACACAGTAAATGAAGAGTTCTAGAAAACATCTATTTTATTTTATTTTATTTTTTGGCAGAGACAGGGACTCACTATCTTGCCTAGGCTTGTCTCCAACTCCTGGCCTCAAACGATCCTCCCACCTTGGCTTCCCAAAGTGCTGGATTACAGGTGTGAGCTACCCAGCCCAGCCATGGAAGGAATATACTTTAAAACAGGGTCACTTGTATAAAAACTTGTTTCTGAAATAACTTAAGTTATTGTAGAAACATCATTGTGTTACTCTGATCACTAAGGTGGTCTTCTTGAAATTTTATGTTAAGAAAATTGTAACTTTAAAAATTTCCTTTTGCTAGTTCTTACTGGCTTTAAAATGTTTTCCTCTTGCCTTCTCCTTGGTTTTAAGTTTTGTATGTCTTATGTAACAACTGTATGCTTTTCAAGTATTTATTATGGCTCTTAGAGGTACCCTTTTAGAGGTCTTTTATCTTTATGTCGAACATTACTATAACTCCTCTTTTTCTTTATACCTGCTCATATGTTCTAAAGGAGGTCAGAATAATTATTAGCATTATATTCTGAATTGTGTACTATATGAGACTAAACTTTGCATAGGTAAAAGCTAGCAGATTAAAACAATTTTTTATCCTCAAGTATAAAGCCATGGTTGGGAGAAATTAGGAGATATATATATAGATATGTAGATGTAGATATATATAGATATATAGATATAGATATCTATATATAGATATATGTATATATTTGAAGTGAAAGTATGATGAAAATATTCATCTCTGTGATATGAACATATTTAGAAAATACTGCCCTTCCCTCAACACACGCACTTCTTTGGAGTTGGTTTTGTTTGCTTTCGTCGTATATTAGCTAAATGAATAAAAATATTTAGGGTTAACAATTGAAAATAAAGAGATGTTTTTACTTTCTTTATAACTAATGCAGATATGAAAGTTAATAGTATACCTAAAAAGTAGTAACATGCATTTGAAATATTATTTTATAGGTATAAGCTGAGAATAAATTAAAAAAACAAAAATAACAAAATATTATATTTATTGACAAAAATACCATTGTTTTCTGTTTGGGTATATTTTCTGAAGCAAATTTAACAATGTTTTTCTTGTGTAAACTACATTTGTAATTACCCTCCCTAAGCCCCCCTTCAAGTAGTTGAGTGATTTTTTTAAAAATAGATTTTATTTTTTTGAAGTTGTTTAGGTTCACTGAAGAAGTTGAGCAGGCTCTACAAAGATTTTCCATATACCTCCTGCACCCATACAGACATAGCCTCCTCCATTATCACCGTCCCCCACCACAGTGGCCCATTTTTTAAACTAATGAATCTACGTTGACCCATCATTATCATCCAGAGTGCATTATTTACATTAGATTCATGGTTGGTATTGTATAGTATATTCTATCGATTTGGACAATTTTTATGACATGTATCTGCGATTACGATGTCTTTTACAGGGTACTTTCACAGCCCTAAAAATCCTCTGACCTAGACCTATTCATTCTTCATTTTTGCAGCCCCTGACAACCATTGATCTTTTTACTGTTTTGCCATTTCCAAAGTGTGTAGCCTTTTCAGATTAGTTTCTTTCACTTAGTATTATACATTTTAAGTTTCCTCTGTGTCTTTTCATGGCTCAATACCTCATTTCTTTTTAATGCTGAACAATATTTTATTATCTGGATGTACCACAGTTCATCCATTGACCTACTAAAGGATATCTTTGTTATTTACAAGTTTTGCAGATTACAAATAAAGCTGATATGAAAAACCTTGTGCAGGTTTTTGTGTAGACATAAGTTTTCAGTTCTTCTTGGTAAATACCAAGGACCATGATTGATGGATAGCATGGTAAGAATATGTTTAGTTTTGTAGGAAACCACCAACTGTCTTTCCAAGTGACCATGCCATATTGCATTCACACCAGCAATGAGAGTTGCTGTCGTTCCACATCCTTGTCAGTATTTGGTATTATGCTGCTGTTGGTTGAAATAGTCTATCGATGTCCATTATGTCCAGTTGATTGATAGTGTTGTTGAGTTCAAATTTGTCCTTACTGATTTTCTACCTACTGGATCTGCCCATTTCTGTTAGAGGGGTTTTGAAGTGTCCAACTATAATAGTGGATTCATCTATTTCTCCTTGCAAATCAGATTTTGCCTTACATGTTTTGACACTCTTTTGTTAGGTACATACAAATTATGGAGACTTTACCTCTTTATCACTTTATAATGACCCTCTTTATTCCTGATAACTTTCCTCACATTAAAGTATAGTTAAGTGATTTTTTAAGTTAAAGATTGCAATAGTCTCAAGGTGTTTTTTTGGCTGTCATTTGGATATATTTTTTAATGTTTTAATGGGAAATTCCTCTGTAAATAGTTTTTATAATATAAGACCAAAAAATGAAATAAAATAAGTGAGTATAAATTTGTTCTGACATTGCCAAGGCAAGTACAAATACAGGAAGCTACCAAATACCTAAATGAATTGAATTTCATTTAATTATTTTTTTTTAGTAGCAACACTTCGGATAAGTTTAAACCTTTATTAACCATTTAGGAATTAAGTCAAGTTTTGGTAGAAAAGCTCAAGTGGGGCATGGGCACACATTAAGCAGATTTGGTCATTTCTGATTGCATTTAAGATGCATCTTTATTCTGCATGTCTAATTTAAAAATTAAAAAAGTACATCTTTTAAAACATGAAAATACTCTTTCCTGTAAGCATTTTATCAGTGTTGTTTGAGAACTGACTTGAATTGTGGAGTATTTTGGTTTATGCGTTAACATTGCTGATGATTTTATTTTCTCAGGTGTCTGATTTATTTTTACTGTTGTCTGTCTGCCTCTCCCTACCCCAAGTTTTTTATCAACAAAAATTTCATCTTTAAGTTGTATAATGAAACATGTATTTTTTCTTTGAGAGTGTAACAGGTGTGTTCGCACATGGGCCTGAGAAACTGACAGACTTCTACAGTGTAAAGATAACCTTTACACCAAATTTCCTCATAGATTATTTTAGTTAAAAGAGAAGTATGCTTTGTAAAGCACTTGTGCCAGACAGACACTGTGTCAAGTACTTTAGACATTTTATCTCATTTACTTCTTATCACTAACCCATGAGGTATAGATAATATTATAATTTTTGAATCACAGTTGCTGTCAATTACCAAATGTATTATTATTTTATGTACCCCAGAGAGAGAGCAGTGCAGATTATAATTGTAAGATGCTGTCAATTTCAGAAATGTTCAAATGTGACAAAAATAGCTGTCTTAGAATTAGTGAAAGGTAGAATTAGTGCTACCTTGTTTTGTGGTTATCACTCAGGGTTCTCAAGACAACTCATCTCTCAAAATGAAGTGAAGTCAGGACAAATGTAGGTCTGCTTTACTCCAGAGCTCTTCAGGCATCATAGCATAGAAAATAAAAGCATACAGCCACACTGCCATTTAATAGCTGTATGACTTTAGGGAAGTTACTAAAAGTCTTGGTTTTCTCTTCTGTAAAATGGAAATTGGAATGATAATGGTACCACCATATAGTTGTTACAAGAACCAAATGAGCTGTATATACATTTATAATGTTCTTTCCATGAGGTTAAATGCTTTGCATATGTATTGGTTAATTAAAACAGTATTACTGTTTCTCATCTAAGTAAATCCTTGCTTAAAGGGAAGGGGAAAGGAGGCTTATCAAATGGTTCATTAATATTTTGTGCATACAATAAATATTATTTTATTAATTTGTCTTTTAAAACTAACATAAGATTGCAATCTTGACAATTTTGACATCAAAATTACATTTTTATTTTCATAAAAATAATACTGTATAAAGGTTTAGCTGAAATCTGCTTTCCTTTCATCTCTGTTATGACATATTTAGTTAGAATATTGATGTGCTGTGATGGATATCTTGAAAATAACCTATGATGTAGTTGGGATTTCTGTCAAACTCATAAGGAACTGATTCCAAAATTTTTTAAAGGGTTTCAGTATTAATGACACATGTTTTAATTTCAGTTAAAATATACCACTTTTTCATTGCACAATATATAGAGGAAAGATAATACTGAGACAGTTTTTATTGTAATGACTTTATATGTACATAATTTTGTTGGTTCACCTTGAGATTTAAAATCTTGTCATCTTTCTGAACCACAGTTCTATAAAAATAAAATAAAATCTTGTCATATACCCTGATAACAAAAATGGATTAAGGCCTTTCTTTGAACTTCTTGCTTTTTCCCTCATTCCCACTTTTGCTTTGTTTTCATTGTTTGTTTGTTTGTTTTTTAATTTTGGACTCAAATCATTTATTTACTTCACAAATAATTATTGACTGACTTAAATGCCAGGTTCTGTGTTTACAGTGATGAATTGAAAATTGCCCTTGACCTGGCAGAACTCACTCATTGGGATTTATTAAGTGTCTAGTCATTGAGTACTTAGGCATGATGTCAAGGACTTTATATATGCATCTTTTGATTTAATCCTTGTAACTATACTGCAAAGGTAGGTCGGTGCTTCTCAAATGTTTCTATTAAATAGATGGCAGAGAAGAGGGAACTCTTGGGGATTGAAAGGGAGATAACAATCTGAGTGTGGTAAGGGTGGTGGTGAAGAGGGAGAGCTTTGATGTTAAAATTATTTTTGGCCAGGCACAATGGCTCACACCTGTAATCCCAGCACTTTGGGAGGCTGAGGCGGGCTGATCACAAGGTAAAGAGATCGGGACCATCCTGGCCAACATGGTGAAACCCTGTCTACTAAAAAAATACAAAAATTAGCTGGGTGTGGTGGCGTGCGCCTGTAGCTACTCGGGAGGCTGAGACAGGAGAATTGCTTGATCCTGGGAGGTGGAGGTTGCAGTGAGCCGAGATCGTGCCACTGCACTCCAGCCTGGTGCCTGGTGACAGAGCGAGACTCTGTCTCAAAAAAAAAAAAATTATTTTCAAGTTAGTGTTTTCTCTTAAAAATGATTTGAGAACATGGTGGCTCACACCTATAATCCCAACACTTTGGGAGGCCAAGGCAGGAGGATCATTCAAGGCTAGGAGTTCTAGACTAGCCTGGACAACATAGCAAGATATTGTCTCTATAAAAAATTTAAAAATTAGGCCACACACAGTGGCTCACACCTGTAATCCCAGCACTTTGGGAGGCCGAGGTAGGGGGTGGTTCACCTGAGGTCAGGAGTTCAAGACCAGCCTGGCCAACATGGTGAAACCCCATCTCTACTAAAAATACAAAAATCAGCCGGATGTGGTGCCATGCACCTGTAATCCCAGCTACTAGGGAGGCTGAGGCAGGAGAATTGCTTGAACCTGGGAGGCAGAGGTTGCAGTGAGCCAAAATGGTGCCACTGCACTCCAGCCTGGGCAACAGAATGAGACTCCATCTCAAAAATAAATAAATAAATAAAAACTTAGCCATGTGTTGGTGGTGGTGTTGGCACACCTGTAGTCCCAGCTACTCAGGAGGCCTAGGCAGGAAGATCACTTGAACCCAGGATTTTGAGGATGCAGTGAGCTATGGCCTTGTCACTGCACTCCAGCCTAAGAAATAGAGCTAGACCCTATCTCAAAAAAGAAAAGAAAAAAATTGGCATTTGCATTCTGTTAACATACCTTTCTTAGTTTTGATATAAACAAATTTTTAATGTAAAAAATGTTTAATTAGCATGAGAAAAGGTTAAAAAAAGTATCCTTTTCCAATTTTAGGGTATAGGAAATATGTTACTAGGAGCAGGATTTTATAAACTTCAGGGCATCAGGGCTGCTTATTTATTTGTTAGTGTTGTTTTTGGGTTTTTTTTTTTTTGCTTTTTTATTTTAACTAAACTTTTGAAGTGTAACATGCAACATACACATATCATCATACAGCATGTATGATCTTTTATCTGGCTTCTTACCTAAGCATACACATACATATGGTTATGTGATAAGTGAACCCTGAATATCTGAGACAGGTCTCAGTTAATTTAGGAAGTTTATTTTGCCAAGGTTGAGGACCTGTGTGGGGGCAAACAGCCTGGAGGTCCTGACGACATGTGCCCAAGGCAGTCAGAGCATGATTTGGTTTTATACATTTTAAGGAGACCTGAGACATTAATCAACATATCTAAGATAAAAGTTGGTTTAGTCCAGAAAGGCAGGACAACTCGGAACTGGGAGAGGGCTTCAAGGTCAGAGGTAGGTAGAGAGAAATGGTTGCATTCCTTTGAGTTTCTGATTAGCTTCTCCAAAGGAGGCAATCAGATATGCATTTATCTCAATGAGCAGAGGAGTGACTGAATAGAATGGGAAGCAGGTTTGCCCTGAGAAGTTCCAGCTTGACTTTTATCTTTAGTTTTTCCCTTTGAGTCCCCAAGGTTTTTTTTGTTTTCACAGATCCAATTATGTTGTCAGTAGCAGTAGTTTATTTTCACTGCTTCATAGTATTCTACTGTATGACTCTGTATCATGATTTATCTGTTTTACTGTTAATGGTCTGGGGAATGTAGCTTGTAATATAATCATTGGGTCAAAATATGTGCTTTGTTCAGTTTTAGTATAATCCAGTGATTTCCAAAGTGGTTGTACCAAGGTATAACCCCATCAGTAGTAGATGAGAGTTCTAGTTGGCTTGATATTCTGTCTCATATATTTAGCCATTCTGGTGGGTGTAACGTGTTATTAAGCGGTGAGTAGACTATTTTCTCAAATAAACACAATTTCTTTACCTACTCCTAACATTGGTCCCCTTCTTTGTGCACACCAGGACCATGAAAGTGGAACAGAGGCATTTTCATAAAACCCATCAGATGTTTCTGGTTGCCTTGCCAGTTGGTAAGATACAGAGTATACAACAACAAATTTAAGTATAATTTAAGGAAAATGAGACTGTCATGAAAATTACAGCTCCACAACATAGTTTATTGACTTTCTTACAAATAGTGCACTTCTAAGTTGCTAAACATGAATGAGTTTTACAATTTTGCAAGCTGGTGAAAAGTTGTATAGGCTTTTTTATTTTATTGAGTGAGTCTGCCACATTGGCCCAAAGCTCCAATTACACAATGCTGGAATGTGCTGTTTTTACTTGACCGTCTACCCAGATTGCGGGTTGTGTTCATTCATTATTCTGTGGGGTTTTGCTACAGATTAAAGAAGGGAAATACTGTATAAGTAGATCTTTCTCAATTTTCAGAACTTGAAAAAAGTTGAGAAAATAAATGTTACCATTTCCTCACAGCATGATGTATGTTGTTTTGTATTTAATTTCTTGTTATTTGTGGGGTTTTTTATTAAGTTTCCCAGAAGTGTTGCTAAGCTATATTTTTTGTCATTTTGTAGTGAAAACCCAAGAGTGCAAAAAATGTTTTTCCCTTGGATCCTTTTCAGTGTTAGGATTGTACTTAGTCTTTTCTCATTCCTTAATTATTGTCGATTATGTTAGAATTATATGTAGGGAAGTGTCCTTCCTGTACCTTTTGGGAATGATATTTGTTGATTTCTTCTGTTAAGATATGCACATAGACTCGTCACTCCAGATAAGCCCATAGTTTTCCCTTTCTAACATTTTTTACAGCTGTTATTTTTATATCTGACTTCATTTCTTACTACTGCAAAGTACTGTTTTAAAGTGGAGCAGCCATTTGATAAATAATTGTGCTCTACATATTCAAAAGTATTTATTGATTATTGCTAGTTACAGGAATCTTGGAATTATTAGCTCATCATTAGAAGAGATGTCATTATTTGTAAGACTTTTATTTTGAAATAAAACTATTTGACAGCAATTAGCTAAGAAACCAAAGTACATGTTTAATGAAAGCATACACTTATGAAGCTGCTATTCTGCTTCTTTTTAAGATTTTCTACAGCATTGTTCATCAGCTCAAAAAAGCAGACAGTGGGTGGTTAGATTGATATGGAGTGGAGGGTTTACAGGATGGTTGTGGTAAAGAACAAAGGAGTGAAATGCTAAGCATGTTTGCTGGACGGTGTTTGAAGTGATGCATTGTAGGCTTGAGGTTTGATAAGGAAGGAAGTGAAGCCATAATGAGAATAATGACTGAAAAATGGGAAGGGGCTAAGGAAGTATTGGTAATAAGAGATATTGAGGGATTAAATTACTGACAGAACAGGAATAAGGTCTGTTGTAAAAGATATACTGAGGTTTGTTTTCAGTTGGTCAAGCTATTTATTCTAGGTAATAAGTTTGTTTGGAAAAGATTGCTATAATGTTATGTAGGTCACTCATTCAGGAATGTCAAGGAATTTGATCCTGGTAGGTTAAAAGTCCACAGGGTGCACTCATCTGAGGTGATGATAGAAATACTGAAGAAAACTGTGGAGGGAGACAAGTGCTGAAGTCCTCAATAAGGAAACCTAACTATTAACAGAAAAGGTGAACCCATGATAGCTGGGGAGAAGTGGGGAAGAGGGTATACCATTTGACTCATGGAGTTGCCAAACAGTTTTGGAAGAAGGCTGGAAAAGTGGTCTGGAAAAAATATCAGGGAGTTGAAAGAACTTTAATTGCTCCGTACTCCTTTTTTCTAAATCCTTCACAGGTGTAAGAAAAGAGTATTATTTGTGCAGTTCTGGTTTATCTGCTTTAATTAGGTATTTACTTCTTTGACTTTATCTTCATAATCTTTATTTCACTAGTGCCTGACCTATTTAGGCACTTAATAAATGTTTGTTCAGTAAATGCTAGACAAATGTGAAATTGTTCCAGTGTCCTGGAAATCTAGAACAAAGAGCATTAGTTAGACATTTAAAAAAGTGATTTGAAAACTAGTGAGAGGAACTGTTACTTTAACACAATTGTATTTTTACAGTATGGAATTAAGTACTCTAACTATAATGAGACATATTTGTGTTTACAGGCATAATATGGGCAATAAATTACATGTTTTTTTACATAAATAGGTGGATGACAGTTTGTTGATGGATTATAAAGGGTAGTTGGGATGTTTGAGAGAACATTCTTGATTTTTAGAGGTTGGCAGGAAGATATTGTGGAATTGATGCATATCTTTTAGAACTTTTGGCAATTATTACTCTCTGATCTCTGACTGCTGGTTACTTTGTTGTTTCCTTTCATTGGTGTATTAGGCTTTTGAGGAATTAATTGTAGCAGATGAATTTTGGGGCAATATGGATAAAGAAATCTTAATAGATTTTTTTTTTTTTTTGAGATGGAGTCTTACCTCGTCGCACAGGCTGAAGTGCAATGGCGCAGTCTTGGCTCACTGCAACCTCCACCTCCCGGGTTCAAGCGATTCTGCCTCAGCCTCCTGAGTTGCTGGGACTACAAGTGTTCACTACCATGCCCAGCTAATTTTTTGTATCTTTAGTAGAGATGGGGTTTCACTATATTGGTCAGGCTATTCTGGAACTCCTGACCTTGTGATCTGCCTGCCTCAGCCTACCAAAGTACTGGGATTACAGGCGTGAGCCACTGCTCTGGCCGTCTTCAGTAACTTAAAAGTTAAAAATTTCTGACCTAGGCTAGGCGCGGTGGCTCACGTCGGTAATCCCAGCACTTTGGCAGGCTGAGGCTGGCGGATCACCTGAGGTAAGGAGTTTGAGACTAGCCTGGCCATCATGGTGAAACCCCTCTCTACTAAAAATACAAAAATTAGCTGGACGTGGTGGCACATGCCTGTAATCCCAGCTACTTGGAGGGCTGAAGTAGGAGAATCACTTGAACCTGGGAGGTGGAGGTTGCAGTGAGCCGAGATCGTGCCACTGCACTCCAGCCAGAGCAATAAGAACAAAACTCTAAAAAACACACTCGAAGGGAGAGGGAGAGAACCTCTCTTTTATTATAGATGAATGTTTTAGAACTCAAGTAAATTTGAAAAATGCCTAGAGTTAACATTAGTAGATGCAGAATTGGCAACTAACTGTGCAGGAACTACCCTAGGTACTTTATTGACCTTGTCTCCTCTAATACTCAGTATGACCTTTCTGTAAGTGAAGGATTATTCTCTTTCTGAAAATGAGAAAGCTAAGGGCCAGAAAAGGAAAGTAACTTGTTGAAGGGTATAAAACCTAAGTTTCTTTAATTTACAAAGTTTTATACACAGACTTTACAGATGCATTTCATTGACTTTCGAAGGAAGTATTCACCAGTGTAACAACAGCTAAATCAAGATATAGATCATTTCCATTACTCCAGAAAGTTCCCTGAAAGGTTACACAATTCCTAAGAGACATGTTAGACATCAGTCTTTTTCCAACTGCACCTCCACATTGCTTGTATCAAAAGACAGATGGGAGCTGCTAGAGATAAGCAGTGTGAGAAGAGCAGAGTTAATAGCTGGTGTATACCTGATGGAGAGCCAAGCAATAAAAGTTCAAAAAACAAGAATAAAACCTAAAGAACTGTATTTGGACAAATTTAACTTTCATAGTTCCCAAGATTATTACTATTCTGTAAACAAGTTCCGTCTTTGAGTTTCATATTGATACTCATAAAAATAATTTTATCGAGTACTTTCTATCTACCATACACTGTACTAGGTGTCTTCTGTACATTCCCATTCAATATACCAGCCATTTGAGATAATTACCATTTATTATTCCCATATTATAGACAAAAAAACTGAGACCCAGAGAGGTTACACTGCTTTGGTATTGAACCCAAGTCTGATATCAGAAACTAAACTGTGATGGTATTCTCTGAATCATTCTATAGTATTAAATTATTTTTGGTGCTTTGTTTTAGAAGGCATTATATTATGTACTGTTTTATAAACATGTAATTCTTTACTAGTGGTTGACTTCTTATCCCTATCTTTGCTTACTCTCTGTCTCATTCTATACTGGCAGTGGGGTTACATATAGATGGAAATATAGTAATCTCAAGGATCTTAGTATACTTGATGAATTGGAAAAATCATAGTGTTTTCACTTAAAAATTCTGGATTCAGGCCGGGCACAGTGGCTCATGCCTATAATCCCAGGACTTTGGGAGGCCGAGGCGGGTGGATCACAAGGTCAAGAGATGGAGACCATCCTGGTCAACATGGTGAAACCCCGTCTCTACTAAAAAATACAAAAATTAGCTGGGCATGGTGCTGCACACCGATAGTCCCAGCTACTCAGGAGGCTGAGGCAAGAGAATTGCTTGAACCCAGGAGGCGGAGGTTGCAGTGAGCCAAGATCGTGCCATTGCACTCCAGCCTGGGTAACAAGAGCAAATCTCCGTCTCAAAAAAAATTCTGGATTCAATTTCTGATTTGATTGGCTTTAAGAAAAAAACTGTGACCTTTAATAGAGTTGATTTTCTGTGTTTCAGTTTCTCTATATGTAGAATAGAAGAAAATACTTAACAGGTTTGTTTAGAGGATCAAATGAAATAATGTGTGTGAAGAGTAAAGTTTAGGTGGGAGGATCACTCGAGCCCAGGAGTTCAAGATTAGCCTGGGCAACATAACGTGACCACGTCTGAAAAAAGACATAATTACACAGGTGTGGCATGCACCTGTAGTCCCAGCTACTTGGGAGGCTGAGGCGAGAGGATTGCTTGCCTGGGAGGTCAAGGCTGAAGTGAGCCATGATCATACCTCTGCACTCCAGCATGAGTGACAGAGTGAGACCCTGTCAGACAAATAAAATTAAAACTTTTAAAAAAAATTTTTATGTGTAAAGCAAACTCTTAACAGATTGTACTGTTAACTACAGTACATTTCATTAATTCTGTATGGATGGCATTTTTTTGTGACAGTCCCAGGTAGTTAGGGAGTAATTTTTACCTAGGAAAATGGTATAGAGACAAAAGGGTGGTTAGTAAAAGTTTATAGAAGAGGTGACATTTAAGATTAAAATGAAATGTTGATGCTTAAAGAATAGATAAGGTTAAATTATCATTTGTTAGTTGAAATAACTCCTGTACAAGCTGAATAAAAGAAGTGTGCTACTATAGTTTATAAACTAGAACTTGGATTAAATTGACTAAAAATGTTGTTATGACAAAAATGTATATTTTGTATTCCATAATGTTTTCATAAAAAACTATGAATAGGTAATTTCTGATTCCTTCTGTCTTTTAAGAGCTTTTAAACCATTGCTGAAATTTGCAAAACTTTGTAGACCAGTGCTCAAGTAAATTTGTTTTTAGAGACTTAGTGACCTTGAAGGTACTGCTTTGGCACTAAGAGTATCTGGATGTTCCTGTCCCTTTTATCATATTTGTACTGCTTAAAAATACATACATGCATACATACATACATGTACACAGATACATATTTGAGTCACAACATTTGATTTCAGCTGTTAGCAATTTTTACCAAAAAAGGTATGGTCAGGTTTTGCTGGTTTTATTTATTCTTTATAGCACATTTGAAGTTGTAGAAGATTTTATCTAGAGGACGTCTGAGAGCTAGTTCAAATTATGAGGTCAGGAGCTGTCTTTGTGTTGTCCTTCCTTGTTTCCACAGGGCCTGCATTAGTTTAGGTTCCCCCAAAAAACTCAAATAAGTCAATGAATAAGAGAGTGAACAGATAAATGAATGATGTTTTAAAAAAGAAGAGGCCATGCAACTTTCCATTGCGAGTAGTCACCTGACTGCTAGTCTGGCCCATTGTAGTTTATTACCCTGTTTATATATTACTATAATTTAAAATCTTACCTCATGAGGTTTAATAACTGTAGTTGTAAACTATGATGCTAACTGAATAAAGTTGATATTTTAAAATCCTAATACTGTATAAGACTATTAACACAGGTACACTGGGCTTCCTCTTTTCTTATATGCCTTGTTTATACATTATTAATACATAATATAAAAAAATTGGAATTGTCACAACTAGCATGCCATATAAATGTAGTTGTTTGCAAATGATGATTTTAAAAAGTGGTTTCCAGAGATCCAGAATATCTTTAGTATGTTATGCTATAGGAAAAGTAATCAGGTTCTGCAATGACCTGTAGTTTATTTTTTAAAAGAGGGTAATTGCAGTGTGAGGGAGTTGCTGGTGATGTTGAGTAAATTTTACACTACAGTTTATGAATCTGTATTAACTTATGAAAGAACTGGACAGAACTTAGTGAGTCTTACCTCCAGTTCTGTCCATAATCAGAATGTCAGTGATGTGCCAAAGGAGTACCTAGCCTGAAACATGAAATGGCTGGAAATAGAATCTGGGTATCTCAGCACACGGACCCAGAGCTTTTTTGTTTCTTCCTCCCCCCTCCGCCCGCCAACCCATTTTTACTATTGCCATGGAAAATGACATCATGCCTATATCTAGAAATATTATTAGATGTTTTCTTTTCTTTTTTTTGAAAGAAAGAAAAAAGAGCAAAAGAAAGAAAATGAAAGAGAAAGAAAGAGGAAGAGAAAGAGGGAGAGAGAACGAGATTCTTGTTCTATTGCCCAGGCTAGAATGCAGTCTAAAAATGGGTATTAAAAACCTCTTCTATGCCAATAATTGTGCTTAACAATGGAGACAGGAAGGAATAGGGGATGGTTTTCTATTTCTAAATTTGCCCTATAATGTCACTTGCTGTATATAAATTCTTTAGTAGTTCATCTTACTTTTGGGGACAAAAGACAAGCCATAAGATTAGAATCAGATTGTAAAGGGCCAGCCTTATTCTGAAATCTCATAATTTTCACTTCTACATTAGCATTCATTGCTCCAATTGCAGTATAAAGTCCCTTTATTGTATTCTGCTCATTTATGCCATATTGTAGGAAAATATGCTGTTTCTTTATCCTGGAATTTTTTCCTACCTGCAAATAGTTTACTCCTATTGCCTCTTTGCAACTTAAATATTTTTTTCTCTTAGAAGTTAATATGGTTTGGCCATGTCCCTACCCAAATCTTTCGAATTGCAATGTTTCCATAATCCCCATGTGTCATAGTAAGCGACAGTGGAGATAATTGAATCATGGGTGCAGTTTTCCCTATCCTGTTCCCATTATAGTTAATTCTCACAATATCTGATGGTTTTATAAGGGGCTTCCCCTTCACTAGACATTCTTCTTTTCATTATTCTTCTCTCTGCCACCATATGCAGAAGGACATGTTTGCTTCTCCTTCCACAATAATTGTAAGTTTCCTGAGATCTCCCCAGCCATGCTGAACTGTGAGTCAATTAACCTCTTTGCTTTATAAATTACCTGGTCTTGGGTATGTCTTTATTAGCAGCATGAGAAGGAACTAATACAGAAGTCCTTCCTAATCCACAAGTCTAGTTTGTATGCTCCTTCTCTTTGCATGCCCTCATTCATTTAACAAATATTTATTTAGTACCTATTATGGATTGTACCTGGAGTTAGGCACTGAATGTATGGTGGGACAGCATAAATGAAGCTCTCATCCTTCTCTGTTACACTTAGTATTTTTTCATTTCTCTGCTTGTCTTTTACTATAGTCTTAAATTCTATTGGGGAAGCATCATGTAGTATTCAACTTTGCATCTCTAGAACCTAGCCAATAACATTATGTATATACTACACATTCAGTAAATATTTGTGGAGGGCAAGAATTAACGAATAAGGAAACTAAGGATGGGAGGTTTTGAGGAAACAAATATAAAAACCAAATTGGCTGTATTAGTTTGCTAGAGCTACTGTAAGAAGGGATTATAGATTGGGTGGCTTAAATAGCATAAATTAATTTTCTCATAGTTCTGAAGGCTGGAAATCTGAGATCAAGGTGTTAGCAGGCTTGTTTCTTCTGAGGCCTCTTACTTTTCCTTGTAGATGTCCATCTTCTCCCTGTGTTTTCATGTCATCTTCCCTCTGTGTGTATCTGTGTCTTAATCTCCTTTTCTTATAAGGTCCTCAGTTATATCGGATTAGGGCCCCACCCTTATGACCTCATTTAACTAAATTACCACTTTAAAGACCCAATATGTCTCCTAAAACCGTCACATTTTGAGGGGCTGAGGGTTAGAATTTCTGCATATTAATTTTAAGGGGGCAAAATTCAGTCCATAACACCTCCCAACCCGAAAGAACCTCTCCAAAAAAAAGAAGAAAAGAAGTTTTATTATTGAATGAGCATTAAACTATGATTTTATTCACATCACAAGCAATCTGCTAAAGAGATTGCAAAAATATAAAAAAGTTTTATATTGTCGAGCAGATGTTTACAAATACAATCTGTTACACACATTGCCTCAAGATAAACGATAACTAGCCCTGAAGTAAGAGGAGTTAACTGCAGCAGTTTATGTTCCTGCTAATTTCACTTAGTAATTGGGGGTAACATCCGTGTTTGACAATCACTTTTATGTAAAAAAATAAAATTGTCATATTTTTATGACAGAAGGTAATTTTTCACCCTAAATCAAGGCTTCCAGTCTTCCACAGAAACAGGGAGATAAACATTCTATCTTCCTTGATAATTACATTACAAAAAAATCAAGACTTTAAGAAAAAGATTCCTTTTAAAAAAAAATTATTTCCATAGGTTTTTGGTTACATGAGTAAGTTCTTTAGTGGTGATTTGTGAGAATTTGGTGCACCCATCACTCAAGCAGTATATACTGAATCCTATTTGAAGTCTTTTATCCCTCACTCCCTTCCCACCCTTTCCCCCGAGACCCCAAAGTCCATGATGTCATTCTTACGCATTTGCATCCTCATAGCTTAGCTCCAACTTATGAGTGAGAACATATGATGTTTAGTTTTCCATTCCTGAGTTACTTCACTTAGAATAATAGTCTCCAGGCAAGGCACGGTGGCTCACACCTGTAATCCCAGCACTTTGGGAGGCCGAGGTGGGTGGATCACCTGAGGTCAAGAGTTTGAGACCAGCCTGGCCAACATGGTGAAACCCTGTCTCTATTAAAAATACAGAAATCAGCCATATGTGGTGATGGGCACCTGTAATCTCAGGAGGCTAAGGCAGGAGAATTGCTTGAACCCAGGAGGTGGACATTGTAGTGAGTCAAGATTGCACCACTGCATTCCAGCCTGGGCGACAGAGTGAGACTCCATCTCAAAAAAAAAAAAAAAAAAAATGTCAAATCGTGTGCCAAGGGCCACATAGCTAGGAGCTATGGAACCACAATTCTGTCCCATAGCGCCCCACCCCTCCCTGTGCCCTGAAAACAGGACCCTGTGAGCCCCTGCTTCCTCACT
>CAUYQU010100075.1:0-28141 GCA_963574635.1 Cheracebus regulus
TTCCTTCCTGTCTCCATTGTTAAGCACAATTATTGGCATAAAAGAGGTTTTTAATACCCATTTTTAGACTGCATTCTAGCCTGGGCAATAAAACAAGAATCCCATTCTCTCTCCCTCTTTCTCTTCCTCTTTCTTTCTCTCATTCTTTTTTTAAAAAAAAAAAAGAAAAATGAAACCTGCTCTGAGCATGGTGGTGCACACTTGTAGTCCCAGCCACTAGAGAGGCTGAAGCAGGAGAATTGCTTAAACCCAGGAGGCGGAGATTGCAGTGGGCTGAGATCGCACCACTGCACTACAGCCTGCGCAACAGTGCAAGACTCCATCTCAACAGAAAAAAAAGAAAGAAAAATGAAATCTTTTTTCCTTGAATTTTGGAAAAAAAGAAAATCCAAAGCATTGCTTGGTCTTTTAGGCATTTCATATCAGCTGAACCTTAAACTGAAATATGAAGACAAGCTTTATAAATTAGTTTATATGAAGTATACATATTATGTTTGCTTTTTGTGAAGAGTGAATGAGTTGAATTTGTATTTCACTACTTACTAGATTATACTAATGAGCTAAAAGGGTCATTGCCATCCTCCCTACTCATGAATTTTATGAGTTACTGCTGTAGCGTCATTCCTTGATTTAATTTGATATGGAATCAGAATTGGAAGAAGGTATTTTTAAATAATTTTTTAACAGGAAAAAAAAAGAAAAATGAAACCAAATGCCATCATACCATCTACTATGGACTGAATGTTGGTGTCTCCTCTGAACTCATCTGTTGAAGCCCTGCTCCCCAGTGTGATGGTATGTGAGGTGGAGGCCTTTGGAGAGTAATTTGGTGAGATGAGGTCACAAGGTAAGGCCCCCTGATGGGAGTAGTGCCCTCATAACTTCAGGAAGAGACAGGGGACCTCTTTGGCCCCCAGGTGAGAACACAGTCAGGAACAGGGCCCTGACCAAGAACCAGACCATGCTCATACCCTTATTTCTGGAGACCTTCAGCCTCTAGAATTGTGAGAAATAAATGTTTGTTGTTTAAGACAGCCAGTCGTCTATGATAATTTGGTATAACAGCTGGAAATGCCTAAAACACCATTTGAGTAAGGGAAGAAGAATGGAAGCGAGATCTAGAAAAGCCTCACAAGGGGGGAGCTGACAAATTATTAGCATATCTACTTCAGGGAATTTTACCATATGGCTCAGGGCACTTCCGACACATTTCTCCACAGTTCCTCAACAACAAAGGAAATCAGCAATCCACCTCTCTGATACTAGCTACACAAGCTCAGAAAAGGACAGGAGATTCTGGTAAGCAGGCTTTTAAAATGGTCCCCCAAAACCCCTGGCTTGGGTATTTACATCTGTGCAGTCCCTTCCTCTTGAATATGTGGTGGATCCAGTGACTTGCTTGTAATAAACAGAAAATGGCAAGTGATGGGTTGTCACCTCTGTGGTCAGGCCAGGAGAAACTGTTGACCATCCCGCTGGCCCTACGCCAGCTCTTGCTGGCCCTCTTTCTTGTCTTGTCTCTCTTGCTTTGATGAAGCCACATGACATGCTGTGAGATGCTCTAGAGAGAGGCTGTATGGCAAGCAACTGAGGAAGGCCTCTGGCCAGTAAGAAACTGAGGCCTGCAAAGAGCTGGACCCTGCCAACAGCCATGGGAGTGAGCCAGGAGGTGGGTCCTTCCTCGCCAAGTCCCGAGATGACTGCAGCCACGTGAGAGACCCAGAGCTATGCTGCGCCCAGACTCTCAACCCACAGAAACGGCGAGATAATCAATGTGTCTTGTTTTACATCACCCAAGTTTTGGGACGATTCGTTTTGCTGCAATAGAACAATTAATACAGAGATCAAAAACCATCTGTCTTAAGTTACTACAACTGAAGTACATCTGAAGACTTGAGACGACTTTGTTTGGAAGTACTTTTTTATTGATGTTCTTCAAGAATCTATCTGTAAACTGTTCAACTATTCCAGAGATGGCAGACCATATATAGTACTTTTTCTTTTTTGATGAACAGTTTATGAAACATACTGCAGGAATATGTACAACTTTCTGTGCCATCCCAGACAGTGAAGGAAATCCAGGAGCAAGACATGGATTAACCTGGAAACCATTGTGTTAAGTGAAAGCAGCCAGTCACAAAAGACCACTTATTGTATAAGACTCCCTTTACATGAAATGTCCAGAACAAGCAAATCTATAGACAGAAAGTAGCTTAGTGGTGGCCTAGGGCTTGGGGGACTGGAGAGAAATGGGGAGTGACAGCTAATGGGGGAATAAAATTCTAAAATTGATTCATTCAACTCTGTGAACATCCTAAAAGCCTTTGAATTGTATACATCACATGGGTAAACTGTATGATATTTGAATTATATCTCAACAAAGCTGTTGTAAAAAAAATTTTTTTTAAGAGTCAAAAAAATAAGTAAAGTACAAAGGAGTTAAAATTCTCAAACAAGTATCTAACAGGCAAAATCTTTTTCTTATTTTTAATTTTTGGGGCACATAGTAGGTCTATGTATTTATGGGATATGTGAGTTTTGCTTTGTTTTTTTTTTAGTAGAGATGGGGTTTTGCCATGTTGCATTCATTTGTGGTACAACAAAGACGTTACATGAGGCCACACTGGACAAAGCTCACTGGACAAGTGATCTGAAACCCTAGAAAGAAAATTCTGTGGCATTCTCCACTAACAGAACACTGAAGGGATATAAGACGTGTGACCAGAAACTTGGCCCAGGCTGGTCCTGAACTCCTGTGCTCAAGCGATCCTCCCACCTTGGCCTCCCAAAGTGCTGGGATTACAGGCTTGAGGCACTAGACGGAGATGTCTTGATACAGGCTTTCAATGTGAGATAAGTACATCATGAAGAATGGACATCTATCCCCTCAAGCATTTATTCATTGAGTTGCAAAAATCCAATTATACACTTTACTTTAAATGTGCAGTTATTATTGATTACAGTCATCCAGTTGTGCTATCAGATAGTAGGTCTTGTTCGTTCTGTTTTTTTTTTTTTTTATTTGGACCCATTAACCATCCTCACATTCCCCCAACCCTCTACTCCCATTCCCAGCCTCTGGTAACCAACAGGCAAAATCTTAATATTGCTAAAAGCAAATTCTGACGACAGAAATAAAAATTAAATTTAAAAACAGGCTGGGCGCCATGACTCACGTCTGTAATCCCAGCACTTTGGGAGGCCGAGGTAGGCAGATCACGAGGTCAGGAGGTTGAGACCATCCTAGCTAACATGGTGAAACCCCACCTCTACTAAAAATACAAAAAATTAGCCGGGCGTGGTGGCACACACCTGTAGTCCCAGCTACTCGGGAGGCTGAGACAGGAGAATCGCTTGAACCCGGGAGGCAGAAGTTGCAGTGAGCCAAGATCGTGCCACTGCACTCCAGCCGGGGTAACAAGCGAAACTCCATCTCAAAAACAAACAAAAAAAAACAGAGATAAGAGAAGTCACTAATTAATGATCAGTCATTGTCATGCAATGTCATATAATCTCCTCTCTTTTTGTTTTAAGACAGGGTCTCACTCTGTTGCCCAGGTTGGAGTGCAGTGGTACAATCACAGCTCACTGCAGCCTTGACTTCCCAGGCTCGAGCGATCCTTCTACCTCAGCCTCCCGAGTAGCTGGGACTACAGGTGCACCACCATGCCCAACTAATAATCCTCGTCATTTAGTTCTGAGTCACTCACTTACTCATAAAAGGTGACAAAGTGAATGAAACAAGAGTTCTGCCACTGTGTCTGCTTTCTTTCTTTCTTTTTTTCTTTTTTTGAGATGAAGCCTCCCAATATTGCCCAGGTAGCACTCCTGGGCTCAAGCAATCCTACCGCCTCAGCATCCTGAGAAGCTGGGAGTACAGGCATAAGCCACTGTACCCAGCTGTATCTGCTTCTTCCTCTCACAAAGCACAGGAGTCTCAGAGCCAAACAGCATTAACAACTTGCCATGTCCCAAAGCATTCATTGGTGGTATCACAAAGACATTACATGAGGCCACATTGGACAAAGCTCATTGGACAAGTGATCTAAAACCCTAGGAAGAAAATTCTGCTGCATTCGCCACTGAGAGGACCCTGACAGGACATAAGATGCATGACCAGAAACTTTTCTGACCAGACTCGGAGGTAGAGATTTGGCTTGTGATGTGGTACAACACAGCAACTGTGCCGGGCAGACATCACAGGGACCTGCATCTGCATCGGGACAGAGGTGAACTCCCAAGAACTCCACTGAGAGGCTACAGTCCACCCAGTCACCAGTGAGATGGGCCTGCTCTATGACAGGAACAAAGAGATCATTCTTGCAAGGTGCTGTGAGTCTAAGATTTGAACCTAGAGTAAGAAAGTACAAGAAGGATGAGAATGAGACACACCTGACAGTAATAATACTTGTCATCCCCTCCACAGAAGGCATGCGCAACACTTCTGAGCAAAGGAAATGAGATACTACAAAACAGAGGTAATCATCTGGAAAAGCTTTCGATAGAATTTCATTACCCTCCAGGTCTTGCCTGAACAAATAGAGACTGGGTCTCATTGCACCAAAAGCAAATTACATATTGTAGGTCAGCAGCCTGCCCCATGGAAAGGGTCTCTGACAGGGAGCTAAGAGGCTTTTTGTCTAAACCTGAAAAGCTAGGTGAACTCTAGACCTCTATTCCTCCCTGCAAAATTGTACAATACTATCCAATTCATAGAAAAACTGTGATAAACGTAATATAACTTGGAGAAAGAAAAAAGTTCCAACTGCTTGATGGAAAGCCATTAAAAATATATATATATTTTTTAATCTGTCACCTTATTTTTTTTTCAATTCAAAGGGGAAAACAGATACTACTGCCCACATCACATTTTTCCTTCCCCTACCAGAAAAGCCACCATTAAAATATAAAAACCACAAAATATACATCTGAATTCAATAGCTGTCAAGAATTTAAGAACATTATAAACCATACTGACTGATCAATACCACTGATTCTATAGTAGTCATGCTTATCTATGCCAACTGGATAGGCTGAAATGCACACAGAATACAAAAAGTCCATCTTACCCAGGATGTTCTGTTTCCTCCTCAATCTTTTTGTGGGAGAGCCTCAAAGTAATCAAACAGTGATTTTGTTTCTTCTAGGCCCTGTCCACCTCTATCACAGGTTGAAATGCATTTTTTATTTTAGACAGAGTCTCTCTCTGTCACCCAGGCTGGAGTACAGTGGTGCAATCTCAGCTCACTGAGACCTCCACTTCCTGGGTTCAAGCGATTCTCCTTCCTCAGCCTCTCAAGTAGCCGGGACTACAGGAGTATGCTACCACATCCAGCTAATTTTTTGTATTTTTAGTAGAGATGGGGTTTCACCATGTTAGCCAGGATGGTCTCGATTTTCTGACTTCATGATCTGCCTGCCTCGGCCTCCCAAAGTGCTGGGATTCCAGGCCTGAGCCACTGCGCCCGCCTGAAATGCATTTTTAAAACAAGCCAAGTAGAGTAGCACATGCCTGTAATCCCAGCAACTAGGGAGGCCAAGGCAGGAGGATTGCTTGAACCCAGGAGTTTGAGACCAGCCTGGGCAATATAATGAGACCTGTCTCAAAATTAATTAATTAAATAAATAAAACAATGAGAGGGCACATCTGCTTATGCCTGGAATCCCAGCACTTTGGGAGGCCACGGCAGAAAGATCTCATGAGCTCAGAAGTGTGACATCAGCCTGGGCAACATAGTGAGATTCCATCTCTACAAAAATAAAAATAAAAATTAACCAGGCATGGTGGCATGCACCTGAAGTCCCAACCACTTGGAAGGCTGAGGCAGGAGGATCACTTGAACCTGAGAGGTCAAGGCTGCAGTGAGCTGTGACTGTGCCACTGCACTCAAGCCTGGGCAACAGAGTGAGACCCTGTCTCAAAAAAAAAAAAAAGAAAAAAGAAAAAGGATGTAGGGAGACTAAGCCCCTCAAAACAATTGCCAAGGTCAAACTAGTGAAAACCAACAAGATACATTTCAAAAATAATAAGCTAAGGTAAACAGGGAGGAGGAGGGAAGTAAGGCAAGAGGGAGAAAGGGAAACCTGAGAATAATTTTAAATATTTCTCCAAAAAAAAAAAGAACGAATAGTCAGAACATACACAAAGGAAAAGAGAAAGGCCTGAGGAACTGCAACTAAACATGACTAGATGAATGATTCCTATGTCAAAAGAAATAAACTATTCGTTCAAACAAAAACACCTTGTTGCTTATAATAAAACAAGAAAGAGAACCAATGTACCAGAGCAAAGATCAATGTACAGCAAACTAGACTATCACTAAATTATAAAAATTAAAATGTGAGACCTAAAGAAAACAAACATGAAGATCCCACTTCTGAGGAGTTTTCTAAATCTCACACTTAAAAAGCCAGACATGACGCTGGACACAGTGGCTCATGTCTGTAATCCCAGAACTTCGGGAGGTCAAGGTGGACGGATCACCTGAGGTTGGGAGTTCAAGACCAGCCTGACCAATATGGAGGAAAGCCTGTCTCTACCAAAAATACAAAAGTAGCTGGGGGTCGTTGCAGGCTCCTGTAATCCCAGCTACTCGGGAGGCAGGAGAATCACTTGAACCTGGGAGGCAGAGGTTGTGGTGAGCCAAGATCACGCCATTGCACTCCAGCCTGGGCAACAAGAGCAACACTCCATCTCCAAAAAAAAAAAAAAAAAAAAAACCCAGACACAAAAACCATAATCAGTGTCTTAGTCTGTTTGCTGCTGCTATAACAGAATACCCAAGAGTGAGTAATTTATAAAGAAAAGAAACTTGGCCTAGCATACTGGCTCATGTTTACAATCCAAACACTTTGGGAAGCTGAGGTAGGAGGATCACTTAAGCCAGGAGTTCGAGACCAGCCTGAGCAACAAGACTTTATCTGTACAAAAGAAAGAAAATAAAGAAATTGACCATTCACAGTTCTAGAAGCTGGGAAATTCAAGAGCATGGCCCTGGCATCTGACAAGGGTCATCCCATGGTGGAAAAGTGGATGGTGGGAAGTCAAGAGTGAGAAAGAGGAAAAGAAGGCCAAACTCCCACAAACATGGCCTTAATCCATCCATGGGGCAGTGCTCTCATAACCTCATCACCTCCCAAAGGGGCCAACACTTAACACACCACAATGGCAACCACGTTTCCAATGTATGAATTTTTAGGGGACACATTTAAACCACAGCACTGGGAAAATAAAAGAAGCACATTGCAAAGATCATCATGTCATCAGGCCTCAGATATGGAGAAGGCCCAGACAAGGGATCCTCATGACATGAGACTTGAAGAAAGACCAGCAGACACCAACACACCAACTCTTTAAACTCCAGAAACAAGTAAGGGGTCTTAAAACCTGCCATGAAGGAAAGATGAAACAGAAGAGAACATAAAGATACATATCTAGTTTATCTTTTCTCCTTGTGAGCAAAAGAAAATGTTGAAACTTGAAAGGTCTATAGGAATCTGTCCACATTTTTATAGCAGCAAAGATACAGCAAACGATAGAGATGTGATTGCCAATAGACATACTCTTCAACATACGTGGGTAAATGAATTTACAAGGGGCAAGGCTAGTAACATTAAATAAAAACCAACCTTGGAGAGAAAAACAAAAACTAAATTTGAATAAGGAAGCTGGTGCTTACTATAGAAATGAATACATAACATAATTGAAGTTAGAAGTGATTAACTTATATAATAAATATAAGGAATTGTTTCATCAGTCTGCCTAAATAAAAGTCTTAACTAAACAAACATTAAAATTAGTAAATGGAACCACTCAATCTATCATATAACTTTAATAGTTATAAGGAGATTCATCTTTTTTAATTTTTTTTTATTTGTTGAGTGTCCCGCTCTGTCGCCAGGCTGAAGTGCAGTGGCATGATCTCGGCTCACTGCAACCTAGGTTCAAGTCTCCTGGGTTCAAGCAATTCTCCTGCCTCAGCCTCCCAAGTAGCTGGGACTACACGCTCACACCACCACACCCAGCTAATTTTTGCATTTTTAATAGAGACGGGACTACCAGGTTGGCCAGGATGGTCTTGATCTCTTTCTTGACCTTCTGATCTGCCTGCCTCAGCCTCCCAAAGTGCTGGGATTATAGGCATGAGCCACTGAGCCCCGCCAGATTCATCTTTTAATAAATATTAAGTAAGTACATCTCACTAAAATGTGTAAGGATATAAAAATATATCTAATATTGTCTCTAATCTAAAGGAGCTAACAGACTAATAGGGGAAGTTAGTCCAGATATACCTAGATTAAAGGAATAAATGCCATTAGTAAGGCACAGAACAAGAATTATGGGAGCTAGGAGGAGGAAAACATTACTTCCAGTAAGGGATTCTGGGATTCCCTTAAAAGGGTGGCAAGTGAGATGTGCCTTAGAAGACGGTTTGGAGACTCAGACCCAGAAGGACGAGGGGAAAGAGGACCAGCATGGGCCTGAGCAGATGGTCAAAAAAGGCCATGGTATATATGGAGAGCAGTGACTGCATCAGGTTGACTGCAGTTTAGGGTCCAGGAGCAATAAGGCTAGAAAGTGAGGCTGGAATCCCATCACACAGGGGCTTAAGTATCAGGCTAAGAAGTATGAGCTTTGTTTTGTAGCAAATAATTGGTAACAGGGGAGTCACATAAGGAACATAAAGAATGACCTTGCAGCTCGTGTACACTGTATGGGAAAGGACAGACAAGGCAGGCAGGGACACCAGGCAGGCGAGGCTAGAGCCACAGTGCAGTGGTAACAAAGGCCTGAGCTACCTCCGGGGGTAACAGTAGGAACAGAGTGGAGAGGACCTACCCAAAGGTGAAACCAACAGGGCTCATCAGCGTATTCAGCAAAGGCTTAGAATGTGCTGACTTTGTGCCCAGCAGTAGTGCAACTAACGGGGATACAAAATGACAAAGATGTATATGTTTGACCTAAAAGGATTAAGTAAGGGAAAATGCAGAGGAAACGAGCCAAGGATGACATCAAGTCTCAGAGAAAGAGCAAGGTAGCACTAGCAGTAGATGGGAACTCAGGTGAATGAGTAGGGGAAGTGAATGACTAGGGGAAGTTAATGTGTGTTCAATGTCTAGTTTGAGCCTAAGCCTGAAAAGACAGACAAGAAGTGTTTTTCCTACTCTCTGACACAGTCACTCAATACCTCTGACACCAGATATGTGGGGATAATTCTTCACGCTCCAAGCAGTACTGCAGCAGACACCAGGTATCCTCTAATCCATTTGAGTTCGTACACTGTCTACCTAGAGGCGCATCAGATCCCACAGACTGAGGGCTCAGTCCTACAAGATGGCCCTGACTTCAGATGCCAATCACAAGGAGCAGGTTGTCACTTACATTTCTGACTGACTGTAAACTGGGGCTGCCACTACCCCTCCTTGGGTTTGATTAATTTGCTAGAGTGGCCCATAGAACTCAGGGAAACACTTTACTTACATTTATTGGTTAATAAGGAAATCATAAAAGATACAGATGAACAGCCAGATAAAGAGATACATAGGGTGAGTCTAGAAAGGTCTTGAGTAGCGGAGTTTCTGTCCCCACAGAGTGGGAATGCACCATCTTCCTGGCACTTGGATGAGTCTGCCAGCTCAAATGCTCTCCAAACACCATAGTTTAGGGATTTTTATAGAGGCTTCATCACAGAGGCATGGTCAGTCATTAACTCAATCCCCAGCCCCCCTCTCTCCCTGGAGGACAGGGCTGGGACTGAAAGCTCCAAGTTCATGGTCATGGCTTGGTCCTTCTGGTGACCAGCACCATCCAGGAACCCACTAAGAGTCACCTCATTAAACAAAAGATGTTCCTATCACCCATGAAATTCCAAGGGGTTTTGGAGTTCTGTGACAAGAACAGGTGTCAAAGACCAAATCACAGAACAAAAGATTCTGCTAGCACCCCTATGTACAATGGGATTAGGAACTCTGTCTCAGGAACTGGGGCAGACACCAAATATTGGAACAAAAGAGTCTCCTCATACCCCTACTGTTCAGAAACTTATGAGGGTTTTACGAGCTCTGTTCCTGGAACTGGAGGCAGAGATCAATGTGTCTATCTCTTATTATTTCACACTAAGCTACCAGCAGGAAATTGACTGAGAGAGTAGAACCCCTGAGGTTTAGAAGAGGAGATGCAGAGGGTGTCAAGACTAGAGAAAGATCAGGAAGATGACAGGTAATAACACCAGATCCGGCTAAATCACTTAAATGAAGGGAACCCCAGTGGCATGAAGCACAAGGGGAATTTCAGGAAAAGGAGAAAATGATGATACCAAGAGGCTGTGCAGAGTGAGAATCTGGTCTCTACGCTGGTGAAACTCTCATAGGGCACAGAGGTTTGAAGGAGTGAGTGAGCAGTCAGAAATCAAGACTTGTGCCAATCCTTAAGAATGATGGCTGGGCAGTGGCTCAGGCTTATAATCCTGGCACTCTGGGAGGCCGAGGCAGGTGGATCACCTGAGGTCAGGAGTTCAAGGCCAGCTTGGCCAACATAGTGAAACCTCGCCTTTACTAAAAATACAAAAGAGTTAGTCAGGCATGGTGGTGCATGCCTGTAGTCCCAGCTACTCAAGAGGCTGAGGCAGGAGAGTTGCTCAAACCCAGGAGATGGAGACTGCAGTGAGCCAAGATCGTGCCACTGCACTCTAACCTGGAAAACAGAGCAAGACTCCATCTCAAGGGGAAAAAAATGTAGCCACCAGGAAGAGAGAAAAGCTACAAAAACAGCAGAAGCTAGAAAAGGTCTTTATCTTTTGGCATCATTTTGGTGCTTTTTTTTTTCCTTTAAAGAAAAGGTATCAAGATGATTTTGGTATGAGAAGATAAACAAGCAGACTAAAAACATTATTTTTTTCATTTATAAAAGATGGAGTCTGGGCTGGGCACAGTGGCTCATACCTGTAATCCCAGCACTTTGGGAGACCAATGCAGGCAGAACACTTGACCTCAGGAGTTCAAGACCAGGCTGGGCAATAAGGTAAAACCTTGTCTCTACTGAAAATACAAAAATTAGCTGGGCCTGGTGCCATGTGCCTATAGTCCCAGCTACTTGGGAGGCTGACGCAGGAGAATCCCCTTGAGCCTGGGAGGCTGCAGTGACCCAAGAGTGTCCCATTGAACTCTAGCCTGGGTGACAGGAGTGAAATCTTGTGTCAAAAAAAAAAAAAAGATGGCCAGGCACGCTGACTCACACCTGTAATCCCAGCACTTTGGGAGGCCAAGGCGGGCAGATCACCAGAGGTCAGGAGTTCAAGACCATCCTGGCCAAAATGGTAAAATCCCATCTCTACTAAAAATACAAAAATTAGCCAGGCATGGTGGCAGGCCCCTGTAATCCCAGCTACTCGGGAGGCTGAGGAAGGAGAATCGCTTGAACCCGGGAGGTGGAGGCTGCAGTGAGCCAAGATTTCATATCACTGTATTCCAGCCTGGGCAACACAGCAAGACTTCATCTAAAAAAAGAGAGAGAGAGAGAGATGGGGTCTCACTATGCTGGCCAGTTAGGTCTTGAACTCCTGGCCTCAAGCAATCCTTCCGCCTCAGCCTCCCAAAGCGGTAGGATTAGAGGTGTGAACCACCATGCCTGGCCCAGGAAAATATTAGAGTAAGAAAAAGGGAATAAATGATGCAGCAAAAAGGAGAGGTTAGTATTAAGATCATAAATGACAGGTTTGGATTTTGAGAAGAGGAGAAACAATTCCTTCTGGGATCAAAGAAGGAAGATGGAGTAAGTACTAGTGTTTACAAGAAGAAGAAAAGTGCTCATATATAGAATGACATTGTCAGTGTAGAAATCAGGTTGAGGGCTCATAGACTCAGGAAAGGGTCAGAAAAGATACTATGGAGACTCAATATATGATAACAGAAATTTCTTTTTAAATTCCAAGAGATTCATTAAAATTTGGGAAGGCAAACCTTAACCCTAAACCTCCTATTCCTATTTAAGGGAAATAGAAAAAAATAAAGGCTAAGAGAAGTGGCTCAAAGAAATGTGTGTGTGTGTGTGTGTGTGTGTGTGTGTGTGTGTGTGTGTGTGTGTGTGTGTATACACACATATGTATTTTTCTTTTCTTTCTGAGACAGTGTCTCATTCTGTCACTCAGGCTGGAGTGCAGAGGCACAATCATGGCTCACTGCAGCCTCAACCTCCTGGGCTTAAATAATCCTTTTGCCTCAGCCTCCTAAATAGCTGGGTCCACAGGTGTGTGCCCAGGCTGGTCTCACCTAGGCTCAGGCAATCCTCCTGCCTTGGCTCCCCAAGCAGTGGAATTATAGGCATGAGCCACCATGCCCAGCCCTAATATTTAAAATAATAATAATAATAATAAAATAAAATAAATAAAAGGAAAATAGATATTCAGTCAAATGCCCTTCAAGCATTTTGAATTTTTTATCATAAGCAGGTATTGCTTATTCCAAGAAGTATGTACACCTTTAATTTTTAAAAGAGCTGATTTTAAAGCATTTCAAACTTAAAGTTCCACAGGAATAGAGACCCTACCTGGCAGGAGAAAGACACAGCAAAGAACATGTTAGATGACAGAGGGCTATAGTGCTTACACAGCAGCCACCCCCACAAAAGATATAGCCATTTTCTAATCCCCAGAATCTGTAAAGGTGGTCTTATTTGAAAAAGGGATCTTTGTAGATATAATTAAGAATCTTGAGAGAAGAGCATCCTGGATTACCTGGGTGGTCCCTAAATTCAACGACAAGTGCTCTTATAAGACAGAGAAGGAGAAGACCCAGATGCCCAGAGAAGGCCATGTGAAGATGGACACAGACATAGGAGGGATGGAGCCATAAACCGGGGGAATACCTGGAGCTACTAGGAGCTGGAAGAGGCAAGGAAAGGAGCATAATCTCCCCTGGAAGCGCAGCCCCGCTGCTACCTTGACTGCAGAGTTATGGCTTCCAGAACTTCACAGAATAAATTTCTGTTAGCCGAGCATGGTGGTTCTCACCTATATTCCCAGCTACTCGCAAGGCTAAGGTGGGAGGATCATCTGAGGCCAGGAGTTTAAGACCAGCCTGAGCAACATACCAAGACATTCATCTCTAAATAAATACATAAATTTCTGTTGTTTTAAGCCACGCCGTTTGTGGTCATTTGTTACAAAAGCCCTAGGAAACTAATACAAGGTAAGTTATAAAATTTACAATATCAGGCCCAGCATGCTGGCTCAGGCCTGTAATCCCAGAACATTGGGAGGCTGAGGCAGAATGATTGCTTGAGACCAGGAGTTTGAGACCAGCCTGGCCAACATAGCAAGATCCTGTTTCTCTAAAAGAAAAAAAATTATCATACCAGATTAAATGGAGACCCGAATAAAAATTTCATATAGATAATTCAATGGCCATCTGTGCAAAAGTAAGCAAAGCTGAAGTTTCTATTTAGATAAGTAAAGCATATAGGTACGCAAGGTCACAGTGTAACAGTAGAATATATAATAAACAATTACAACCAACTATGTTGATAGAAAAATCAAAAAGATATATAATAATTGCAAATGCAGATTAATTAGAATATTAAAAATATTACTAACTTAAGAAATCCAATAAGGAAATGAAAACACAGTAGCAGCATCTGTATTATAAAGTATTTCAACCATGCAAAGAAGATTACAGAGTAACAAACATCCATTCACCTAATGCCTAGTCTTAATCTTGACAAAAGGCAAAATTTACTTCAGATAATTTTTTAAGGAATAAAATATCTGAGATATAGTTGAAGCACCTATCTACCTCCTACCTGGTCCCTGTCTCCTCCACCTCAGAGGCAACCACTGTTCTAAAGCTGAGTTATCATTCCCACAGGCATGTTTATAGACAAATCATACACAGTATGATTTCATGTATTTAACCTTTACATACATAGTAATTAGCAACACATTTATTCTGCTATTGTTTTACTCAACCTACTTTCTGAGACTTATGTTGACAGATACAATTTTAGTTCATTCCTTTTAACAGCTAAAAACTATATTATTAATTTCCCATTAACAGACAGGTTGTTATCTAACTTTTGCTCTAACAATGCTACAGTAAACTTTTCTCTTTTTTTTTTTTTTTTTTTTGGAGACAGGGTCTCATTCTGTTGCCCAGGCTGGACTGCAGTTGCACAAACACAGCTCACTGTAGCCTCAAACTCCCAGGCTCCAGTGATCCTCCTACCTCAGCCTCCCGAAAGCTGGAGCCACAGGCATGTGCCACACCACACTCGGCTAATTTTTAATTTTTTTGTAGAGACAGGTTCTCCCTATGTTGCCCAGGCTGGTCTCTCACTCCTGGGCTCTAGTGATCCTCTCACTTCAGCATCCCAACGTGCTGGGATTGCAGGCACGAGCCACAGTGCCTGGCCATGAACTCTTCTTCTAAGTATCTGTTCATACATATATTGGAGTTTCCGCAGGGTGGAGCCCTAGAAAAGGAATTACTGGATCCCTTTCTTTTTAAACTGTTTTCCTTTTTGAAACCTGTTTTAATAATCATGTTACAATATAGGAGTATTCCTACAGTTAATAAAAGGTTCTAACTGGAGACAACCTTAAGATCTTCTCTAAGGAAAAAGATTAGATTTTGTATTAAATTGTTTTACTTTCAAGCCATCCCATGGTACCTGATTACTTAGTAAAGACATGTGGAGTAAAAAGCATCACTGTATATTTCATTAATGAAAAATTACCTGTGCAATATTTTGAGAAGACATAATTGCCTGATTATAGAATGTACGGCCGAAGTGGTCTCGATCTGCAAACACATCTGCTTGTAGAGGTAAGAATGCCCCTCCCGAATCAACTGAGGACAAGGAAAATGAGAAAAATCAGCATCTCGATGAACAAAATGTGCTACATAGAGGAAAACCTGTATCAATGCCAATGTTGGTTTTTGATCACATTTACAAAAAACTTGGCCTATCTTTCTAAATGATTACAGAGCCTCGTTCTCTGAACCCCTAATGCAGCCAAAAGGATCCACTGCCCCAAACACATTAGGCTTTCCTACCTCTGTGCAAAATTCTCCTTGAAATGTTTATACCATTCTCTCCTTTGAGGGCCAGCTAAAGCCCCAGAAACATCATAAATTCTTGAACAGTGAAAGTGGAAAAGTATCTTTCCTTCTTCTAAACCAATACAAAAGCAATCTACAGAATTCATATGACAATTTAGACATATTGCCTTCTGATACTGTTTTTATTGCAGACTGGAGTGGTGGGTACATATGTTAGCTGAGTTCAAATGGTAGCTCATTACTTCATAGCTGTGTGATTACAGGTGTGTTTCCTAGCCATCCTATGCCTCGGTTTCCTTACCCATGAAATGAAGATAACACAAGTAGCCATACTACATATTAGGATGACTTGAAAAATGTATAGAAAGCACTTAGTTCAGAATCCGCAACCATTAAGTCTTTTGTTAGTTGCACATTATATGCTGTCTCCAATTCATTATGAGCTCACGGAAGACAGAGACAACAAAATCCTCTTCTCTGTGTCCCCTATGGTGACTGGCACAGCACCTGTAAGCAGCTGGGCCTCATTTGCTATTTTCTCTATGTGCAGAGCAGTTCATATTGTGAGGTAACAAGGTAAATCCAATTTCACAGAAAAAAACAAAAAGAAAAAATACCTCTACATCAGAACCCATTCAAATACCTGCATAAATGAACAACATATGTTGGAAATTTCCAGACTAACCCAATATCCAGGAAAGGCCTATTTTTAAACTGCTTTGCTTTCAGGTTCTTTGATTTAAATGTATTTTAATTTCAAATATAAATTTACTTTCATTGGAAATTAAATTTAAATTATATCTGCTCAAATTATAAAATACTTGCACATTTAACACAGTACCTGGCATTCAAGAGACTACAAATATTGGTTATTATTTTTCTCATAGTTTGAATCCATAATGGTTAAAAGAGAAACAAAATCCAGAGAACAAAAAAACACATACACAATGTGTAGAGAAAAAAACTGGCAGGCATCAACTTGTTTAAGTATTATGCACTACTATTACGAACAGTTCTTATTTACTTTCCCCCAGAGTTTTCAGCAAAGAATCTGTGTTTCCTTTATAATTATGGGAGAAATTAACAGGTTTTTTAAATATCCATCGCTAATGTAATACATACAGCCTTCCAAACTGTCTTGCATTTTACCAGCTAATCAGTTTATTTTACAACTTTTGTGACTTGCCCAAGTAGATGCAGGGGAGCCTGTTCTGCATGGCAATTTCTTGTGCCCGTAATTGTTTTTTCACAGTCACTGGGTAGTAGGTACCTCCTTTGACAGTGGCATCGTTGGCGAGAATCATGCATTCTACTCTGAAAGGCAGAAATTTCATTGGAGAGAGAATTTAAAAGATTTCTTCAAAATTAATCACACTCATTACAAGATACTCCAATACAACCTTCAACTTCTAGTACACATACATCACTATTCACATCCATTAGCAGACACCAATCTTAGGACATAAATGCACGCTTTAACCACAGTTCACATATTCATTTATGTAATACAAAAAGATTACTTTTAACAAGTTTACAAACTCATACTTGACTTTTAAAGAGTCATCAGTCCTAGATTAGTAATAAAAAACTAACAATCTAATCCATGTGTCATAATGGTTCTTTGAATGAAAGGGTCCTAACAAGATGATAATAATGAAAAAAAGCTTGAAGTCTCAAGGGAAAAGAATTCCTTCATAATAAACCTTCAAAATTTCCTTTTAGGAGGGTAATTTGCAAAAATGGAAACTGATCTATCAAGGGTACTAAGATTTATTTTTTGTATTTTCCAAAGTTCTTCAACATTACAGCCCCATGGTTTTCTACAAAACTAAAAGTAGTCTAAAATATAATAACATTTATCTTGCCTGAAGTCACAATGAATGCAAACTCTTAAATAATACACTAAAAACACATGAAAGGTATAATGAGTCAATAACAGTGCCCTTTCTCAACAAAACCAGTTTATTGGGTATGAGTCATGAAGACCAGTATGGCCGACAACCACAGCTGGCTGAGCAAACTTCACAGCACTGGCAGGAAAACTTAAGGTCAGAGGTTCCCTTGATATCTCAGATGACAACAGTGTGCTCTTTACAAAATTCAATCTTCTTTATGTTTGTGATGTTTGTGTTACCTCGCTTTATACTGCCTACAACTCTAAAGAGCGACTCATTAAATCCCTTCTGAAAATAAAGTAGAGAACAGCATCTGCGCACCCAGCACAGGGGAGTGTCGGGTTTCTCATATTAGGAAATGTGGCCAGCAGGGCTCATCACAAGACAAACAGCACTCTTCTTGGAGCGTCAATTTTATTCCCTAGGTCATATAAAACTTTTTTCTGTACTTCAATGGACATTTTATAGAATAGAAGGCACACTTATAATGATTTAACAGTAAACAAACTAGACTTCAATGGAAATGTAGGCTTATCTTAGGTTGCTGGGCTATAACCTCACTCTCCAGAGTGTGTGCTCGCACTTCCTACCACTGGGGGTGCTGTGCTACAAAGTTTAAGAAGCTCTGGGACTGGAAAGAGGTCAGGCTGTGAGCTCAAAGTTAGGCTGAAATTCTGGCTCTGCCACTTGCTGGATAAGTGACTATGGACAAGAGACATAGCCATTTCTGCTTGTCTATTAAAGGTTACAGACTTGTTACAGAATGAGAAATCAAATTGGCCCACAAAAAGACTAGATTGCATATCTATTGGTTTTGCTTACCCAGTATCTATTATCTAGGTAGCAAAACTAAAGGGTTTTTTTAAAATTATACTTTAAGTTCTGGGATACACGTACCGAACACGCAGGTTTGTACATAGGTATACACGTGCCATGGTGGTTTGCTGCACCCATCAAAACGTCATCTACATTAGGTATTTCTCCTAATGCTATCCTCCCCTAGGCCCCCATCCCCTGACAGGCCCCACTGCGTGTGATGTTCCCCTCCCTGTGTCCATGTGTTCTCATTGTTCAACTCCCACTTATGAGTGAGAACATACGGTGTTTGGTTTTCTGTTCCTGTGTTAGTTTGCTGAAAATGATAGTTTCCAGCTTCATCCATGTCCCTCCAAAGGACATGAACTCATCCTTTGTTGTGGCTGCATAGTATTCCATGGTGTATATGTGCCACATTTTCTTTATCCAGTCTATCCTTGATGGGCATTTGGGTTGGTTCCAAGTCTTTGTATTGTTTCCAAGTCTTTGCTATTGTGAACAGTGCTGCAATAAACATACATGTGCATGTGTCTTTATAGTAGAATTATTTATAATCCTTTGAGTACATATCTAGTAATGGGATTGCTGGATCAAATGGTATTTCTGGTTCTAAATCCTTGAGGAATTGCCACACTGTCTTCCACAATGGTTGAACTAATTTACAATGCAAAAAGGTTTCTATTTCTCCACATCCTCTCCAGCATCTGTTGTTTCCTGACTTTTTAATGATCGTTATCCTAACTGGCGTGAGATGGGATCTCAATATGGTTTTGATTTGCATTTCTCTAATGACCAGTGTTGAGGAGCTGATTTTCATCTATTGCAACAAAACTAAACTTTCTTTCAGAAACTCCCTCTTATCTTTAATCCAGGTGGGTCAAGTAGGACTGACCCCAGTGCTCACTTTAAAGGGAACACAGGGACCAGGACTTTCTACTCAGAGTTCCCACTGAGGCTCAGCAATGGAACAGGCTCTAAGCCTAAGCACTTAGAATCTTGCCTTCCACTGCAGCTGCTAAACTTACAGAACATAAACCAGGAACTGCCTATGACCATCACTGCCTCTGGATTGAGAGAGCCTGCCTCGGAACAAAGCTGACACACAGCAAGTTAGGGCCAGGAGCATAAAACAGCCTGAGACCTAATAATACCTAAGATCATTTGAGCTCCCAGATCCAGCCATGCCCAGACTTACAAGAGAATCAATATATTCTCTTTTTCGCTTAATTTGAGCAAAATTCAGCTCATCTGTCATTTGTCAGAGAAAGAATGGTGATGATATAAACTGTTCAACAAGACTTTTTATGCAAAGGTCACTTTGAACTACAATGAAGGCCACGACAATGGCTCATGTTTGTAATCCCAGCACTTTGGGAGGCCAAGGCAGAAGGATCACTTGATGCCAGGAGTTCAAGGCTTCGGTAAGCTATGATCATGCCACCGTACTTCAGCCTGGGTGACCGAGTAAGACCCCAACCCAAAAAAAAAAATTATAATGATGTGCTAGCCTATATTCAAGATCATTTGAGCCCAGAAGTTTGAAATTAGCCTAAGCAACAGAGCAAGACACCATCTCTAAAACAACAAAAAAGGAAAAAAGAAAGAATTTATAATTAAGTGCTACTTTATACCTATTAAATGACTGAACTTTTTTCAGCCATAATATCCAATACTAGAGCATTTCTAGTGAAAAGATAAAGACTGGTCTCCTTCCTTGCCCTTGTCTCCATGGAAAGAAATCTTTTTTTTTCTTTTGAAACAGAGTCTTGCTCTGTCGCCCAGACTGGAGCGCACTGGCATGATCTTGGTTCACTGCAACCTCTGCCTCCTGGGTTCAAATGATTCTCCTGCCTCAGCCTCCCCAAGTAGCTGGGATTGATTACAGGCATGTGCCACCATGCCAGCTTATTTTTGTATTTTTAGTAGACATGAGGTTTCACCATGCTGGCCAGCCTGATCTCAAACTCTTGACCTCAGGCTATCCACCTGCCTCGGCCTCCCAAAGTGCTGGGATTACAGGCGTGAGCCACAGAGCCCAGCCAGTCCTACATAATATAAATAGCATATAAATCGAATGCTAATATGTAAAGTGAGTGCTGGATGCCTGTGCTTCATCAAAGTCTTCTTCCTAACCCATATTATGAAACACAGGTAGAATACTCACCCTGATACTCTTCCAATGCCTGTAATAATGCCACCCCCTGGTACCTCCTCATTGTCATATAACTGGTAACCTGCAAACTGGGATAATTCCAGAAATGGAGACCTGAAGGGAAGAAAGGGTGTCGTTTGAATTAATGTCATTAAAAAATACACATTTAGGTCGTGGCGAGGGCGCTGGCGGAGGGGCGCACGGGTCGTAGCAGGTCCCACACTCTAGCCTCTCAAGGCCGGGGTGTGCTGTCTGCTTGTCCTGGACTTAAGTGCCCATGATCGAGTCATCCAAGGAGGAAAAAATCTGTTCCAGCTCAGCCCAGGCCGCCCCAGATAGGCGATGCTGAGGAGCAGACACCAGGGACCACATTGAGGTTGGGTTTCAGACCAAGATACTGGATTCTCCTAGTTCAGATAAAGAGCTTTGGGTGCCTGACAGTGAAAATGGGGTAATCTGCGTTAACAGTTCACAGCCTGAAGGCATGACAGTTAAAGAACACACATGGACTTGTGGCACATGGAAATGTGTGCACAGAAAAAGGAAATCTGTAATTCTTTAAAAGTAGAAAGGCATTCTTCCTTGCCAAAATGGGTACATTCTGTTCAGTTATCAAGTTTGAAAATCTCCAAGAATTAATGAGACTGTGTCACTGGGGTCCCATCACAGCCCTTGGTGTTATAGCAATATGTTCTACAATGGCCACGATTGACTCTGTGTTGTGATATTGGCCCTTACATACAACTGGAGGAAGTGTGAATTTCATCATGTTGATAAATTGGACTGTCATGATTCTTTATAATTACTTCAATGCCATGTTTGTCAGTCTGGGCTTTGTCCCTCTGGGGTAGAAACTGGAAATTTCTCAGGATACCATGTATCTCCAGTATTGTAAAGTCTGCCAAGCATACAAGGCACCAGGTTCACATCACTGCAGAAAGTGTTAACAGATGTGTGATGAAGATGGACCATCACTGTCCTTGGATCAACAACTGTTGTGGTTACCAAAATCATGCTTCATTCACACTGTTTCTTCTTTTAGCACCACTGAATTGTATCCATGCTGCTTTCATTTTTGTGATGACTATGTACACACAGCTTTATAATTGGCTCTCCTTTGGATGGAACACAGTGAAGACTGACATGGGTACAGCCCAGAGAGATCCTCTTCCAATTGTTCCATTTAGATTAGCTGCATTTGCTGCCACCTTGTTTGCCTTGGGATTAGCTTTAGGAACAACCATAGCTGTTGGGATGTTGTTTGTTATCCAGATGAAAATAATTCTCAGAAACAAAACTTCTATTGAATCATGGATTGAAGAGAAGGCTAAAGATCGAATTCAATGTTATCAACTAGATGAAATCTTTGTTTTTCCTTATGACATGCGAAGTAGATGGAGGAACTTTAAACAGGAATTTACATGGTCAGGGGTCCCTGAAGGAGACAGACTTGAGTGGCCAGTAAGAGAAGGCTGTCACCAACACAGCTTAACAATAGAACAGTTGAAACAAAAAGCAGATAAGAGAGTCAGAAGTGTTCGCTATAAAGTAATAGAAGATTACAGTGGTGCCTGCTGTCCTTTGAATAAAGGAATCAAAACCTTCTTCACAAGCCCCTGCACTGAAGAGCCTCGAATACAGCTACAAAAAGGGGAATTCATTTTAGCCGCAAGAGGTTTACGATACTGACTGTATGGAGACACAATTCTTGATTCTTTTATAGAAGGTATTTCAAGAATAAGGGGATGGTTCCCTAGAAAATGTGTGGAAAATTGTCCCTGTGATGCTGAAACGGATCAAGCTCCAGAGGGTGACAAGAAAAATAGAGAGCTGCTGTTAAAACGAAATTATCCTTTAAGTCTGCTTAATTACTTGAAAACTGTACATATTACTAAATTATGCAATGAGCCTACTCTAATTAAGATGTTCTTTTCCTCAAAGGTGCCCTAGTGCCATGATTTAAATATTTTTATTACCATTTTGAAATGGAGAAGCCATTTTGCATATGCCTTTGAATTCTTGCCCCTCTTTACCACCTCCTTCCCCCTCAAAAGAAAAACATTTCACCCAAGTAAGTGAATGGTATTTTCTCTAGGATTTTCTTATGCACTGCACACTCTGGACCTCACCTGCAGATAATACAGCTCCCCTCCTTGCCAGGAGCATCTGCATGTGGTACTTCTCTTTTCCCTCAGTTTATATTTCTTATATGATACTCTAGATACTATAGAATTCAGTTTGTCAGATTCAGTATAAGCTCAGATTTTGTTACCTATATTTTAATAATGCAAATTTTGTCAAATCAAATAAAGATCAATGGATGTTCTGTATTTAAAAAAAATACACATTTAAACAGTTACACATGGAAAATATTTTTTCTTAATGAGACAATGTTTCAAATATGCATGTTGTATATGAAATCTATTTTTAAAAATCTAAGATGGGTGTGGTGGCTCAAGTTTGTAATCCCAACTATTCAGGAGGTTGAAGCAAGAGGATTGTTTGAGCCCAGGAGTTGGAGGTCAGCCTGGATAACATAGTAAGACCCTGTCTCTCCTTCTCTTTTTTTTCGGGATGGAGTCTCGCTCTGTCACCCAGACTGGAGTGCAGAGGTGTGATCTCAGCTCACTGCAACCTCCACCTCCTGGATTCAAGCAATTCTCCTGCCTCAGCCTCCCGAGTACCTGGAGTTACAGGCACGCACCACCATGATGGGCTAAATTTTTTTGTATTTTTAGTAGAGATGGGGTTTCACCATGTTGGCCAGGCTGGTCTCAAACTCCTGAATTCAGGTGATCTGCCCACCTCGGCCTCCCAAAGTGCTGGGATTACAGGTATGGGCCATCATGCCCAGCTGAGACCCTGTCATTTAAAACTTTTGGTGCTAGGTGGGGTGGCTCATGCCTGTAATCCTAGCACTTTGTGGGGCTCATGTGGGTGGATTGCTTGAGCCCAGGAGTTCGAGACCAACCTGAGCAACATAGCAAAACCCTGTCTCTACAAAAAAAAAATTTTTTTTAAACATAGCTGGGGATGGTGGCACATACCTGTAGTCCCAGCTACTTGGGAGGCTGAGGTGGAAGAATCACTTGAGCCCAGGAGATCAAGGCTGTAGTGAGCTGTGACTGTGCTACTACACTCCAGCCTGGGCAATGGAATGAGATACTGTCTCAAAAAAATAAATAAATGGCCGGGTACACTGGCTCACACTTGTAATCCCAGCACTTTGGAAGGCCGAGACAGAAGAATCCCCTGAGGTCAGGAGTTTGAGACCAGCCTGAATAACATGGTGAAATCCTGTCTCTACTAAAAATAAAAAAAAAATTAGCTAGGCATGGAGTCACGTGCCCATAAATCCCAGCTACTCAGGAGGCTGGGGTAGGAGAATCACCTGAATTCGGGAGGCAGAGGTTGCAGTGAGCTGAGATCGCGCCACTGCACTCCAGCCTGGGCAACAGAGCAAGGCTCCAATCTCAATAAATAAATAAATAAATCCTTTCCATGTGCCAGGCTCTCTTCTAAGGGCTTTAGAAGCACTCATTCATGACTGGGCGCGGTGGCTCACGTCTGTAATCCCAGCACTTTGGGAGGCCAAGGCAGGTGGGTCATTAGGTTAAGAGATTGCAACCATCTTGTCCAACATGGTGAAACCCTGTCTCTACTAAAAATACAAAAATTAGCTGGGCGTGGTGGTGCACACCTGTAGTCCCAGCTACTTGGGAAGCTGAGGCAGAAGAATCGCCTGAACCTGGGACGCGGGGGCTGCAGTGAGCCAAGATTGTGCCACTGTGCTCCTGCCTGGGCAATAGAACGAGACTCTGTCTCAAAAAAAAAAAAAAAAAGAAACACTCACACATGTCCTCCTTAGAACCACCTTCTGAGATGGATCCTATTATGATCCTCATTTACTGATGAGGAAACTGAAACACACAGAGATCAAGTCACTTGTCTAAGGTTACATAGTAAGTAGCAGAGCTGGAAGCTTCATAAGCCATCTGCCCCCAGGGACCAGTCTCTTAACCATTAGTTTGCCTCTCACTTACTTACATGGTCAAGACACACTAGGAGGGAAAAAAGAGGGTTGGCTACAAAACAGTACATAAATATGATTTCATTTTTGTTTTAAAAAAAAATAGGTGTCTGGTATATATATGCATATAAATGGTCTAGAAGGATAATATATTAGGTATTAACAGTGCTTGTCTCCAGGTTGGATATGGGTGCACGTGTCACGTGAAAAAAGACTTTGGGAGTTTTCACTTACCCCTCTCCCCCTTGCATCCCATATCCAATCCTTCAGGAAATCCTTTTGGGTTGGCTCTGGTCTTTATAATACATCCAGAACCCTGCACTCCTACTGCCACCACTACCACCACCCTAGGCCGAGTTCCCATCATATCTGCCTCAAATTCCCGCAATCACCTCTAACTGGTCACAGGACTTCCACTCCTGCTGCCCGTCTACTCACAACACATCAGCTGGAATAACTCTTTTAAACTATGTCAGATCATAATCATCTCCTGTTCCAAACCCTACAATAGCACCCCATTTCTCCCATGGTGAAAACCAACACCTTTACAATAACCCACAAGGCCCTATGGGATCGGACCCATCTCCTACTCTTCTCCCCTCACTCCCTCCAGCACAACCACCCAGCCTCCTGCCTACCCCTTGAGCATACCAGGATATGTGGCACACTCCCACCTCAGGGCCTTGGCACTGGCCATTCCCTCTGCCTGAAACACTCTTTCCCCAGATAATTGCAAGGCTCTCTCTCTTTCCTCCTTCAAACCTTTGCTCAGTTGTCACCTTCTCAATGAGGCCTAACTTGGCACCACCCCTTAAAGCTGCAACTTGCGGCCAGGCACAATGGCTCATATCCTTAATTCCAGCACTTTGGGAGGTCAAGGCGGGTGAATCACGAGGTCAGGAGTTCAAGACCCATCTGGTCAAGATGGTGAAACCCCGTCTCTACTAAAAATACAAAAATTAGCCAAGTGTGGTGGCAGGTGCCTGTAACTCTAGCTGCTCAGGAGGCTGAGGCAGAGAATTGCTTGAACCCAGGAGGCAGAGGTTGCAGTGAGCCGAGATCTCACCACTGCACTCCAGCCTGGGTGACAGAGTGAGACTCTGTGTCAAAAAAAACAAAAAACAAAAAACTGCAACTTGCCCCACATCCTTCTCTCCTGTACCCTTAGCTACCTTTTCTTTTTCTGATGACATTTATCAATTACTGACACACTACATAATTTACAACGTTTACTCTTGTTTTCTGTCTCCCCTTGCTATGAAGCAAACTCCAGTAGGCAAAGATCTGTGTCTGTTTTGGTCACTCATATATCACTAGTACCTGAAACAGTGCTTGACACATAGCAGGCTCTCAATAAACACATGTTGCTGAATCTTACAGTGAGAACTAGAATTCAAAATAACTGATTTACAAGACTGTCTAATAAAGTACCATGAAATACAGAACACTCTGAGTTAGCACTTGGCTGTGTACGCACCCTGGGTCTATGAGATTGTCAATTCTTTCTCTAGGCAATAGTTTTCCTCTTGATATGTGAAGTGCTCGGGCTTTCTCACCACCTCCTATGATAAAAACATGATTAGATTAGATTGACATGATAAAAAGGTCTCAATGACAGTAAAACATAATACTTAATCCAAACTATAGTACTTTTTAAAAGTTCAACATGTCCTCTGAGAAAAGGCTAATCATTCACTCAATTTACAAGTTGCCAATTTTCTGAAGTAAATTTAAAAAATGGTATTAAAAAAAAAAAAATCAAGTCAGGCACAGTGGCTCACACCTGTAATCCCAGGTGTGAGATTAATCCCTCAGCACTTTGGGAGGCTAAGGTGGGTGGATCACGAGGTCAGGAGTTCCAGATCAGCCTGGTCAACATAGTAAAACCCTGTCTCTACTAAAAATACAAAAAATTAGCCAGGCATAGTGGCGGGCACCTGTAATCCCAGCTACTCGGGAGGCTGAGTCAGGAGAATCACTTGAACCGGGAGGCAGAGGTTGCAGTGAGCCCAGATCTCGTCACTGCACTCCAGCCCAGGCGACAATGCGAGACTCTGTCTCAAAAAAAAAAAATATCAATCCATCCCTGATCCTAGAGTCTATGTTCTGAATTCACTAGTAATTACTTAAATTACAGAGTATTTTCTCTGCAGCTCACATATTGCAAATATCGCCTCATCGCCACCATATTTATTAAATACATGCTATGATAGATCTGGAAAATTCCTATTTTCATTTGTCCCAGGTAAAAATATGATTTTAGAAATTCCATGATAAGCACAGTAAATTTGCCTAAAGATGACATTAGTGATCCATAACTTTTCCAGCTTGCAAGTGAGAGAGTTGAACACTTTAGCGATTTACAAGTCCCCTTACTTGACTCAGAGATTGTCTTCCGTGCTTCCCAACATTGCTCACGTCATGACAGACAAAGAACATTATAACTGAAGAGCCCACTGGGGTATTTGTATTCTTGGGAATATCTATAACCCATTCTCAGCAAACCAAGGTAATGGAGCAAGAATAGAAGCATTAAATTGTGCCTTTAATAATTGAAACATTAGTTTATTTTTATTGGTGCCCAAGAATTTCATCTTAATATAGTCTTTGTCTAATGACATGTTCAGCTCTTTCAGAAAGCTATTTCTTTATTTGGGTAAGAAAATAATTTCAAACAATCTTCCCAGTGTGACCTTTTTTTGTTTTGAGACAAGATCTCACTGTCACCCAGGCTGGAGTGCAGTGGTGCCATCATGGCTCACTACAGCCTTGAACTTCTAAACTCAAGTGATCCTCTCACCTCAGGCTTCCCAGCAACTAGGACTACAGACATGCGCCACCACTCTAGCTAAATTTTTGCGATGAGGTCTCGCTACGTTGCCCAGGCTGATATCAAACACCTGGCTTCATGCAATTCTCCTGCCTTAACCTTCCACAGTGCTGGGATGACAGGCATAAGCCATTGCACCCAGCCTTTTTTTGTTTTTGTTTTGACACAGGGTATTGCTTGGTCTCGAGGCTGGAGTGCAGTGGCGTGGTCACAGCTGACTGTAATCTCAAACTCCTGGACTCAAGCCGTCTTTCTGCCTCAGCCTCCGAAAGTGTTGGGATTACAAGTGTAGGCCACCACATCCAGCCATGACCTTATTTTTCAAACCAGGACTGTGCTATTCCCAAAAGGAATTTTTTTTCCCTGAAGGGGTACATTGCATATTTTTAAGATTAAATCTGCCTTTAGGTTGCCAAGAAAATTGTATCATGTCTAATATTCTTTTAAAATGAAAATACTTCCAGGAGGGAAAGACAGTCCTCTTTATAAGATAGTGTGAGTTGAGGAGAGATCCAAGATGGCTGATTAGCAACAGCTCAGGAATGTAGCTCCCAGTGAAAGCACAGAGAACGAGTGGACGCCGCACTTTCCGACGAATTTTTGTTGCCCACAGACCGGGAGATTCCCGGCAGAGGAGCCACAGGGGTCGCCAGCGCGACTCTTTTGGCCGGCATGGTTGTTTTGCCGGTGCCCCAGTGGGGCCCTTCTTGGTGCGGAGTATATGGGACGGACAGGCTCAGCTGGTCCCACTCCCCACAAGGAGAACAGCAATTGGAAGCGCTGAAGATTGAGAGTTTCACAGCAAGCACAGCGAACCTGGGAAGGTCCAGCTCTGTGGGGAACGGGCATCCGCCAAAGGAAAACTAAGAAACAGAAAAAACTTGATCACCAGGCAGAGAGAGATCCAAGATGGCCGCATAGCAGCAGCTCAGGATTGTAGCTCCCAGTGAAAGCGCAGAGAGTGAGTGGATGCCCCAATTGCAGACGAATTTTTGATGCCCACAAACTGGGAGATTCCCGGCGAAGGAGCCACACGGGTTGCCAGCGTGACTCTTTTGGCCGGCGCGGCTGTTTTGCTGGCGCCCCAGCACAGCGCTTCTCAGTGCAGAGTATATGGGACTGGATGCTCTTTTAGTCGGGCTCTGCAGGTCCCATCCGCACAAGGAGAAGAGCAATTGGAAGCGCTGAGGACTGAGAGCAAGCAAAACTGGACCCAGGAAGCACAGCAAGCACAGCTGAACCCGGGAAGGCCCAGCTCTGTGGGGAAGGGGCGCCCGCCAAAGGAAAACTAAGAAACAGAAAAAACTTCATCACCAACAAGCCGGACGTCCACTCAGAGACCCAATCTGAAAGTCGGCAATTAC